>QEPC01009481.1:1033166-1146814 GCA_003113815.1 Sphenodon punctatus | reverse complement strand
AAAATCCAGGCTGGGCAGGGTGGGTGGGGGGTGTCCCCCCTTCCACCCGCGCAGCCTGGACTCGGGGAGGGTTTTTTACTTTTTTGGTGGGTTTTTTACATTGCAGCCATTCATTTAAATGGCTGCAATGTAAAAAAAAAATCCGGTACCCGGAATCCAGTAACCGGACCGGATTTACCGGGTTGAATCCAATAATGCCGGTATGCCCAGTACCGGCATTATCGGATACCGGAAATGCCGGTGATCCCGCCGCTAGTATTTTACATCAATGTGCTTGGTTCTGGGGTTGATTCTTTCTGTTTGCACCAGTGCTATACATCCTTGGTTGTCTTCCAGGATCAGCGTGGGTCTGTCCAATTTTTCCCCCAGATCATTCAGAAGCTGTCACAACCAGATAACTTCTTGGCTGGCATGTGCTGCTACCATGTACTCTGCTTCCATTCAGGAAAGTGTCACAGAAGCTTGTTTCCTACTGCACCAGCTGATAGGTCCTCCACCAAGCAAAAATAGGTACCCACTGGTAGATTTTCGGTCCGAATGGTCTCCAGCCCAATCTCTGTCCACGTACCCTATCAGGTCTGACACGGAAGTTGTTGGGAGTCATAGCTTGAGGTGCACAGTCCCTTTCAGGTACCGTAAGTAGGGATGGGCAAACGCGGTTCAGAAGGTTGGTGTTCGGCCTGAACTCGGCCTGTTTGGATGACTGAACTCGAACCCGAACCCAAACCCGAACGCAAACATACCGAACTGAGTCAAACACTGAACGTCGAAATGGCCGAACACTTGAGTCAGTTCGGATCGCATTCGGTTGAGTTTGGGTGGCTAAAATGTGGTTTTATTTTTTATATTTATTATTTATATATATTTATATTTATATATATAATAAATAGGTTTATTATTTATAAAACCCATAGAGCACACTTGCAGCCCTGCAACATATATGAGCCTTTCAGAGCTAACATGAATGCTGCCCATAACAGGAGCTCTTACCATTCTGTGGCTGTCTCCCCGCTGTGGTTGTCCTGCCGCTGGGCGTCCTGCTGAGCACCTGCCTGAGACAACGGAGAAGGGGGTGCTGTGAGTGGGGGCAAGTACTTTTCCATCTAATATATAAATTGAGCTGCTATTTATTGTTGTTTCATATTAGAATTGGGGTACTGACTTGGGTTTCCATATGTGGAAATGAACCCAGAATGTAATAGGTGGATTTAGGAGGGTTGTAGTATTGTGTATTGTTAAATAATGGCTGTTATTTAAATATTATTGTTTAAATTGTGATATTATGTTAGTATTATGTTTGATTGGGTTCTCCCTGTGTGGAGTATAGAACCCTAAATGTATTTGTTTATGTAAGCTGCCTCGAGTCCCTTGGGAGAGAGGCGGGGTATAAATTAAAATTGAATTGAATTGAATTGAATATATAATAAAATGTAGCACCCATTTTATCTGTGTTCGAGTGTCTGTGTGAAAAGGGCCCATTTCAGAATGGACCCTGTGCAGTATTAGAATGGGGCTGCATTCTTCATTGTGTCAAATTGTGCCAATTCAGTGAAATAAGTGCATGGTGCATATCGTACTTCAAGTATTCTATCTACGTGATGCTTTTTAGTCCAAGTGTATCCAGTAATGCATGCAGTGGTGGTCAAGTACTTAATTTGAAGCAGAGGTGTTAAAAAAAAGTGTTGCTTATTTTTCTATCCAAACTTCATTTATTAGACAAAGGAAACTTGGTAGGAATCATTTACTACATTTGCTACACAGGCATTTAATTTTTCAGACTTTATTTAAGAAGAGGTATCAAGCTTTAACATGCTGACTCTCTGGAGGTAAGGGAGAGGAATACTGGAGCGACAGGGCAGCGATTAAAATGGATTAAGAAGGTGTCTGGTTAGGATCTGCATACTTCAAATACATATGCATTTAAACAGTAATACATTCTTGGGTAAAACCTTTTGCTATAACCACTTTATAAAACTACATTTCCCATTTTCACATAATTTCACACCATATTTAAAAGTTTATCTACAGTTCTAACCTTCAAAAGCAACATTTCACATGCTTTTATTCTGTAGCAGTGGTCCTGGAATGTTGTCTTTCTGTTGACTTTTATTGAAAATGCAGTTCTAGGCTGAAAATAGACTGCAAAATGGCAGCTTCTTTCATGACAGATTTGGTCTCTGTGTGTTTTAGTCAGTGATAAATACAAAGTTGTATTGCTGTTTGCTCCTGCTAACACTGTCTAGGTAGCACAGGTGAGAGAGGGCAAACTGAATTCTAATCCTTCTTTGTGAACAGTTTCAAAAATTGTTTGCTAAATTTTAGCAAGTAAAAGTGTTTGCATGGTTGTTTCTGGAGGCTTAATTTGAAGACAATGGCAGTTGTACAGATGCATTAGAGACCAAATTTGATTTGTAGTCCCTCTATTATAGGAGAAGGTGGGGTAGTAGTCACAAAACCAGTTACAGTTTCCTGGTTTTATGGGCCAGTCTGTGCTGGTACCTGGAGATCAGGTTCTGCCCTAAGTTAAGCTTGCTATGAGTAGTACCTCGGGGATCTTCTCTAACCTGTATAACCAACACAATCCAAGTGCTAAGACTGAAGTGACAGATAATATGGGGGCCAGCCTCACCAATATTATACAGAAAACTCCCTCATAGCTGAGATAATTCTTGGATGACCAAATATAGCCATGTTTGACCTCTTTGTATGACATGAGTGATATGCTGGAAAAGAGAGTCTGATCCAGTATTATTATTATTTTATTTTATTTTATTTTATTTTATTTATTGTATTTATATAGCTCCAGCAGTGTACCTGCTGTTTTACAATTGTTAAATATACATAAGAACATAAGTAGTGCCATACTGAGTCAGACCAATGGTCCATCAAGCCCAGCATCCTGTCCTCTGACAGTGGCCAATCTCGATCGCATGGGAGATCCGTCCCCCCAGCTACTGTAGTTGCTGGTGTCGGTGTCGTGGGTGGGGGTTGGGTCTTGGGGGGATCAGAGCGTTGTTAGAGTGCGATGGTTGCTTCAGTGGTGGCACCTTGCCATCAGCATGCTGGGTGTGCTGCTTTTATGGCTATCAACCCCCTCCCCAGGTACAAACTCAGAGCTCCGGTGATGTGTGGTGCCTGTGCACCTTGCGGCCAGCTCGTGGTTCATATTTGGTGAGTGTTACTGTGCTTCAGGGTCCTGCCTTCACCCCCTTCAACTGACCTTGGGGGTTCGGGGTCCACAGATGGTGGGGCCATGGGGTATGTAGATGGGTACTGTGCTGTTCTGTTGGGGTGGCCCTTGCACTCCTGCACATACATATGGGAGGTGGTTCCTAGCTCTTCCTGGTGGGTATGGGCTCTTGGCTCTCTAGTGTGTGGTCTCTCTGGGTCTGTCATTTTCCACCCTGTTGTTGCTCTCCCTATCTGTGTTCCCCTGGCTCTGTGAGCCCCATGGCATGTTTCAGGACTTTGTTGTCTCCCACAGCAGCCTTGCGCATTTGTGGCCATGCATTGGGGCTGTGTGGTTGTGCATGGCTCTGGGTGCCTGCTGTCATCACCCTCCATGCCACCTGTCACTGTGGTCTGTCCCTGGCTGCCTCCAACCCACCCCCTCTTGGGTGGTTTTGCTTGCTGCAAGGGGCAGGGTCATTCCTTCTCTCTGTGTGCTACTGTCCATTTCTATTGGCCTTGCCTTGCTCTGGTTCTGACCCCATGGTGCGCTGTGTCTGCTGCCCCCTATCGGTCCCCCATTCCTACTCTTGTAGCCATGGAGGGGCACTGTAACCAGAGGGCTCCTGACTGTGAGTCTGGGCAGCCTTTTGGGTGTGATCTGCCTCCCTATGCGCTCCCTTGGGCTCTGCCACTGGGGCGGTGGCTTGGAGGGCCTGGTGGGAATGGTTGGGCAGTTGTGAACTTTCAGGTGGTGACCAGGGTGCTCCCCCCATTGTTGCCGGCTCCCCATCCTCATCTCCAGCTTCCTCTTCCCTTCTAGCTGCTGTGATTGTGTTCCTGGCAGTGCTGCGGCTAGGGGAGATGGCCAGTCAGCTCCAGAAGACGGCTGCTGAACTTCGTGCTGGGGCCAGGGTCTACCAGGGGATCAGTGAGGTACGCCTCTGTGTGTGTCTGTCCCCCCACTCCTTGTATGTGTGGCCTGGATGTTGTGGCCTATGGACTGCCCTACTAGTGCGCTCCCTCTCCTTCTCTCCTTTAGTGCAGGCGATGATTAACGAGAGGACCAGGAAGCAGGAGGAGGTGATGCAGCTGCTCCTGCATGTGCTGCAGTGGGTACACCTCTTGGACTGTGCTCAAGCAGATTGCTGGAGCCAGGTCCGGGGTCACAGGCTTTACTGAGGACTCGGATAAGCCCCAACACCCCACCTTGTAACTGCTCAGTGTTGGTGTTTGTTGTATGATGTGAGCCTGTTGCTCTAGCTGGCTTATTCTTTCTTTCTTTCTTTCTTTCTTTCTTTCTTTCTTTCTTTCTTTCTATTTATTGGCCACCCCCTCATGCCCATGGCATCCTGGAGCAGCTCACAACAAATAAAACAATAGTAAAACTCATAAAACATCATCAAATAAAAATAGTTAAAAGAATAATCCCCCCCAACATTTACTATACACTCCTCCCCCCCCAAATCCTCCCAACCTATCCTACCCTCCCACCCTCCCCTCCGAAGGCCTGCGTGAACAGCCAGGTCTTACAGGCTCGATGAAAAGCCATCAGACCCGGAACCAGGCGAGCTTCCTCCAGGAGGGAGTTCCAGGGTCGCGACCCGGTCACCGAGAATGCCCTCTCCATTGTGGCCCCCCATTTAATATGGGGGACCTCCAAGAAGGTGCCCCCGGAAGACCGCAGGGATTGCCCTGAGGCACGGAGGGCGAGGCAGTCCCCAAGGTATGAGGGGTCCAGACTGTGTAGGGCTTTATAGATCAACACCAACACCTTGAATCTGGCTCGATACGCTATAGGCAGTCAGTGCAGAGTGCGGAACACAGGTATTATATGCTCCCGCCACCTCGTCCCTGTGAGGAGATAGGCCGCCGCATTCTGCACCAGCTGCAGCCTCTGAACCAGAACCAAGGGAAGTCCGATGTAGAGTGCATTGCAGTAGTCTAGCCTCAAGGTGATGAAGGTGTGAATAAGAGTGGCCAGGTCGGGCCCAGAAATGAATGGGCACAGCCCCTGTACTAGATACAGCTGGCAGAAGGCGGCTTTAGCCACCATCTCCACCAGCTGATCCAGACGGAGACCTGAGTCCAACACCACCCCCAGACTCTGAACCTGCTGGGCTACCGGAGGAAAGACTCCCCCCACAAGGGGAGCCAGAACCTCCCCCTTCCCACCACCATCACCTCCATCTTATCGGGATTTAGTTTCAGTCTGCTCTGCCACATCCAATCCAACATGACCTCCAAACATTGGGAAAGTAATGAGACAGCAGGACCTGGGTCAGTTGAAAATGAGAAGTACAGCTGAGTATCATCAGCATATTGGTGACATTGCACCCTGAACCCTCTCACGATCTCCCCCAGGGGCTGCATGTACACATTAAATAATAGTGGAGACAAGTTTGAACCCTGCGGAATGCCACAGGTCAAGGCCCGGGGGCTTGATGTTTCAGCCCCCAGCACCACCTGCTGGCTTCTCCCTAAGAGGAATGAGTGGAACCACCGAAGGACAGTCCTGTCCAGACCCCCCCAGGTTTCACACTCATCTCAGAAGCAGTCCATGGTCCATGGTGTCAAACGCGGCCGAGAGATCTAGCAGGATCAGAGATTGTCCACCAAAGCCACCAACGCCATCTCAGTACCATAGCCGGGGCGGAACCCAGACTGAAAAGGGTCAAGGAAACCGATACTGTCCAGGTGTGCCTGGAGCTGCAAGCCACTGCCCATTCAATAAAAAGGGAAGATTAGAGATAGGACGATAACTGGCAAGTGCATCCACATCCAGCTAGGGCTTCTTCTGCAGGAGGCGCACCACAGCCTCCTTGAGACTGGGCGACAACCTCCCCTGCTGAAGGAACGCATTAACCACCCTCACTAGAACCGACTCCAGTGTCTCCCTGGAGGCTTTCACCAACCAGGATGGACACGGCTCTAGTTCACAACTTGTGGCTCGAACAGATCCCAAGACATCCACCGCATCGGCCGGCATCACTTCCTGAAACTCCTCCCAGAAAGATTGACCAGATGGTGTCTCCATAACCTTATGCTCCTCACCTACTGCATCCAATCCAGTGTCAAAATTACTCTGGATCTGAGTGATCTTGTCTGCAAAGTAGATGGCAAACTCCTCACAGCGGGCATGGGACAAGTCCCCATCCAGGCAGAGGGAAGCCAGGCTGACCAGCCCCCGCACCACCCAGAACAGCTCCGTTGGACGTGACTTTGCAGATGCTATGAGGGCAGCAAATAATTCATTCTTTGCTGTCCTCACAGCCTCAACATATAACTGCAAATGGGCCCTATGAAGAAATAGGTCATATTCAGAGCGAGTCCGATGCCAGCATTGCTCTTGTCTCCTGCCTACCTGCTTCATACACCGCAGCCCCTCAGTAAACCAAGGGGCCCTGCAGTGATGAAATGGAGGCAGGGGACGTCTCAGAGCCACCCTGTCAATGGCCTCCCCCAGCAAGGTGTTCCAATGCTGTACCAGCACATCGACAGAGAGGCCGTCAGGGTCCAGGGTTAACTTCCTCAGAGCTTCTTGGAACTGCTGCGGTTCCATCAGCCTCCGAGGGCAGACCAACCTAACTGGTCCGCCAAACCATAACTGGTTTGCCTTATAAATAAATAAGGTTTGGTTTGCTTGGCTCCCCCTGGTGTCTGTGCTCTCCTTCCCTCTGTTTTACCCCTCTGTGTGGGCCATGTCTTGTTGGTGTGGAGTGGTTGTCTGTCAGAGCATGGGTTCTTTGCTCTGTGTCCCACCCCCCATGGCAGTGCTTTGTATCAGTGGGTCCTCTTTGATTTGGTCCCTTGGTACCCTGTCATCTGGGTCGTATCCCCTCTGATGTTTGCATGGGTTCCCATGCCCCCCCATCCCTCCTGTGGTGTGGGGCTCATCCTGAGCCCTGTGCATCCCTGCCCCGTGCTTGTTGGGCTGCTGCTGTGTTGCAGTCGGCTTGTGTTTTTTGGGAAGCACCTGTCCATTCTGTGCCCTCCCTCTAATCCTGGGTCCAGCTTGTGCTTTGGTGCCTGCCACTGTCAAATCAGCTGTCTTGTTCCAGGCATGTTGCTCCTGGGTTTGGGGGGTTCTGTGGGTGGTGGACTGTGCTGGGGGGTGGGGGTCGGTGTGGTCCCCACCTGTTTTGGGGCTTGACTGTTCTTCCTGGTGATTGTGCTTGCTCCCAGCCCTCTTCCCCTGGTTAGGGTCCCCTTTCTCCCTCCTCCTGCTGGGTTTCCCTGTGTGCTTTGTGCGCACTGTGATGTGCACGTGTGGTCTGGGTTTTGAGGGGTCTGTGGTGCCCAACTGTCTGGCCTGTGTCTTGGTGATTGCCTGGGGCTGCTTCCTTGTATCTCTTGACATTCCAGCTCCTTCCTCCCCCACCCGCTCAGAGTCTGGCAGTGTAGGGTTGGTGCCATGTGCCATGACTTCATTTGCCCTCTCTCAGCCATGTTGTAACATCACTGTGCTGGATGTGGTTTCCATTCAGTGTACAGATAGTCTGTGTAAACATCATGGGTGCTTGCTCGGTGTGGCCCTGGGTGGGTGCCCAATGGGTGTGTGCTGGTCCCTCCCCTTCTTTCCCACAACCCTCCATGGCGGTGTCCATGTAAATGTCTCCCTGCTCGGTGCCAATGGGTGTTTGGTGGGTGTGCTCACCCACCCATCCCCACCCAATGGGCCCATGACGGCATCCATTTAAAAAAGGCCTTACTTGCCATTTGCTCATGGCTTGTTGTTTTGACTGGAATCTACTTACTTCTTTGTTTTGTGTTGGTTTCTTCATCTCTGTTTAGCATAGACTTTTAAGATATGTTCTCCACCCATTAAAATTGTCTTTTATTAATATACTTGTTTTTATTCACATGTTTTATTGAGAAGACAAGAACCATAGTGATTTAATTTGGCCTAAAAAAAGTGGTTTGCTTTTAGTGTGCTCTGTAGCTAAGCAGAGTAATTGGCATGAAGGAATTAAAAGAGACACTGATAACATTTTTGTTTCTGGGAACCAAGGTCTTTTTGCAAGTTTGGGTCAAAACAGTTTCTCATAACATTAAGAATTGAAAACATGTTTTCACCTAATAATGAAGCCGTAATATTGATAATAGAAAAACACCACCATCCTGTGGAAAAGGTGTTTTACTGTTTCAATCCTATCTTAAATGCTAAAATAGGTTTAATGTTTAAGCTAAATAAGGGGGTTTAAGGCTGTTTATTGGAGTAGTATTAATCCACATGTTTCCCAATATATATTCCAAATTGTTTAAAGATATTTTAATGAAAGAATTTTGAATAAATTAGGAAATCTAGGGGAGAAATTAAAGACTAAAGAAATTAAGAATAATGTATTTAGTTACTGAATTAAATTTTATTTCAACATAAAGTTTGGCTTCAAATTATACCTAAATACACCATTCACAGGAAAAAGCAATTGTTCCTTTAAATTGTGTCTTAAAGAAAAAATGACTTATAAATTAGTGTTGCTCTAGAAATTTCTTTCTAAAGTAAGTAAAACCATGGCAGATATAGCATCTGTTCTTCAACAACTTCCTTAAAAAAAAGCCTATATGAAATTATGTAGAATTAATAGAATTTAATAAAACTTCAGTGAAGCTAATCAACTCCATTGGGTTTCATAGAGCTCCATTGAACTAATAGACTATTTAAGTGGGACAAAAATAAGGATCGGTAAAAGGTTACCATGGTCTTGGTTCATAGAAGTAAGGAGGGGTAAAGTCAAAATAACCATGAAGAAGATATGACTGTGGAAACATAAAAACCCAAACCATCTTTCTTTAGCATCATCACTTGGCAAGAGGCAAACTTCATGCTGATTGGAGAAACACCGGGTCACCCCTAACCTGCTGGCCACTGACTGGAGGAACATCGGGCAGCCATATTGAAAGACTCTCAGAAATTCTATAAGACTGGCAGGATATTGTTGACATAGAAGGAAAAGAGAAAGACGCTTGCTAACCAACATTATTTATTTATTTACAAATATTTATATCCCGCACTCTCCTGCACATTGGCAGCTCGGGGCGGCGAACAACACAACACATAATCACAATAAACTATAAAATCCAATTAAAATACTACAAATATTTAAAATACTAACAAATACCAAAGGCAGAAAAGCTAAAAGGCAGAAAAACCCTTCCCACCCCCCTTCCAGAAGGCCTGGCAGAACAACCAGGTCTTACAATATCTTCAGAAAGAGGGGAGGTCTGGGGATAGAAGGGCCTCCATTGGGAGGGAGTTCCACAGTTGAGGTGCAGCCACTGAGAACGCCCTCTCCATTGTCTCTACCCGGGATACACAGGGGACTTCAATTCAGATGCCCCTGGCTGACCGCAAGGACCGCAAAATGACCCAGGGCCTGAGGCGGTCTTGTAGATAAGAAGGACCCAAGCTGTTTAGGGCTTTACAGGTCATCACCAACACCTTAAATTGGGCCTGGAAGACAATAGGCACTAGGCAGCTAGTGCAGAGTATGGAGCACAAGTGTAATGTGCTCACGGCAGCCCATCCCCGTTAGGAAACAGGCCACCGCATTCTGCACCACCTGCATCCTCTGGACCATCCTCAGGGGTAGTGCCACATAGAGTGCATTATAGTAGTCCAGTTGAGAGTTAATGAAGGCATAGATGAAGGTGGCCAGATCCGAGTCTGAGACATACAGCCGCAGCCACACCAGATGTAATTGGTGAAATGATCCCCTCTCCACAGCCTTCACCTGACAATCCAGGTGGAGTTGTGGGTCAAGGAGCACCCCCAGACTATGAACCTGAGTGGCTAAAGGGGGGAAGACCCCGCCAATGACAAGAGCCACCTCACCCTCAGCCTTACCCACCAACATCACCTCCGTCTTGTTGGGATTCAACCTCAGACAGCTCGCCCTCATCCAGTCCACCACAGCTGCCAAGCACCGGGTAAGCACCAAGACTGCCGGGCCTGGGTCTCCAGAAAATGAAAAATAAAGTTGTGTATCATAGGCGTACTAATGACATTACACATCGAACCCTCTCATGACCTCACCCAAANTGCTTGCTCGGTGTGGCCCTGGGTGGGTGCCCAATGGGTGTGTGCTGGTCCCTCCCCTTCTTTCCCACAACCCTCCATGGCGGTGTCCATGTAAATGTCTCCCTGCTCGGTGCCAATGGGTGTTTGGTGGGTGTGCTCACCCACCCATCCCCACCCAATGGGCCCATGACGGCATCCATTTAAAAAAGGCCTTACTTGCCATTTGCTCATGGCTTGTTGTTTTGACTGGAATCTACTTACTTCTTTGTTTTGTGTTGGTTTCTTCATCTCTGTTTAGCATAGACTTTTAAGATATGTTCTCCACCCATTAAAATTGTCTTTTATTAATATACTTGTTTTTATTCACATGTTTTATTGAGAAGACAAGAACCATAGTGATTTAATTTGGCCTAAAAAAAGTGGTTTGCTTTTAGTGTGCTCTGTAGATAAGCAGAGTAATTGGCATGAAGGAATTAAAAGAGACACTGATAACATTTTTGTTTCTGGGAACCAAGGTCTTTTTGCAAGTTTGGGTCAAAACAGTTTCTCATAACATTAAGAATTGAAAACATGTTTTCACCTAATAATGAAGCCGTAATATTGATAATAGAAAAACACCACCATCCTGTGGAAAAGGTGTTTTACTGTTTCAATCCTATCTTAAATGCTAAAATAGGTTTAATGTTTAAGCTAAATAAGGGGGTTTAAGGCTGTTTATTGGAGTAGTATTAATCCACATGTTTCCCAATATATATTCCAAATTGTTTAAAGATATTTTAATGAAAGAATTTTGAATAAATTAGGAAATCTAGGGGAGAAATTAAAGACTAAAGAAATTAAGAATAATGTATTTAGTTACTGAATTAAATTTTATTTCAACATAAAGTTTGGCTTCAAATTATACCTAAATACACCATTCACAGGAAAAAGCAATTGTTCCTTTAAATTGTGTCTTAAAGAAAAAATGACTTATAAATTAGTGTTGCTCTAGAAATTTCTTTCTAAAGTAAGTAAAACCATGGCAGATATAGCATCTGTTCTTCAACAACTTCCTAAAAAAAAAGCCTATATGAAATTATGTAGAATTAATAGAATTTAATAAAACTTCAGTGAAGCTAATCAACTCCATTGGGTTTCATAGAGCTCCATTGAACTAATAGACTATTTAAGTGGGACAAAAATAAGGATCGGTAAAAGGTTACCATGGTCTTGGTTCATAGAAGTAAGGAGGGGTAAAGTCAAAATAACCATGAAGAAGATATGACTGTGGAAACATAAAAACCCAAACCATCTTTCTTTAGCATCATCACTTGGCAAGAGGCAAACTTCATGCTGATTGGAGAAACACCGGGTCACCCCTAACCTGCTGGCCACTGACTGGAGGAACATCGGGCAGCCATATTGAAAGACTCTCAGAAATTCTATAAGACTGGCAGGATATTGTTGACATAGAAGGAAAAGAGAAAGACGCTTGCTAACCAACATTATTTATTTATTTACAAATATTTATATCCCGCACTCTCCTGCACATTGGCAGCTCGGGGCGGCGAACAACACAACACATAATCACAATAAACTATAAAATCCAATTAAAATACTACAAATATTTAAAATACTAACAAATACCAAAGGCAGAAAAGCTAAAAGGCAGAAAAACCCTTCCCACCCCCCTTCCAGAAGGCCTGGCAGAACAACCAGGTCTTACAATATCTTCAGAAAGAGGGGAGGTCTGGGGATAGAAGGGCCTCCATTGGGAGGGAGTTCCACAGTTGAGGTGCAGCCACTGAGAACGCCCTCTCCATTGTCTCTACCCGGGATACACAGGGGACTTCAATTCAGATGCCCCTGGCTGACCGCAAGGACCGCAAAATGACCCAGGGCCTGAGGCGGTCTTGTAGATAAGAAGGACCCAAGCTGTTTAGGGCTTTACAGGTCATCACCAACACCTTAAATTGGGCCTGGAAGACAATAGGCACTAGGCAGCTAGTGCAGAGTATGGAGCACAAGTGTAATGTGCTCACGGCAGCCCATCCCCGTTAGGAAACAGGCCACCGCATTCTGCACCACCTGCATCCTCTGGACCATCCTCAGGGGTAGTGCCACATAGAGTGCATTATAGTAGTCCAGTTGAGAGTTAATGAAGGCATAGATGAAGGTGGCCAGATCCGAGTCTGAGACATACAGCCGCAGCCACACCAGATGTAATTGGTGAAATGATCCCCTCTCCACAGCCTTCACCTGACAATCCAGGTGGAGTTGTGGGTCAAGGAGCACCCCCAGACTATGAACCTGAGTGGCTAAAGGGGGGAAGACCCCGCCAATGACAAGAGCCACCTCACCCTCAGCCTTACCCACCAACATCACCTCCGTCTTGTTGGGATTCAACCTCAGACAGCTCGCCCTCATCCAGTCCACCACAGCTGCCAAGCACCGGGTAAGCACCAAGACTGCCGGGCCTGGGTCTCCAGAAAATGAAAAATAAAGTTGTGTATCATAGGCGTACTAATGACATTACACATCGAACCCTCTCATGACCTCACCCAAAGGTTGCATATATGTGTTGAACAGGAGAGGGGATAGAATAGAATCCTGCAGGACTCCACACGTGAGGTTTCGGGGAGATGACGTACATTCCCCGAGAACCACCCGCTGAGTTCTCCTGGCCAGGAATGAGCAGAACCATTCAAGAACAATCCCACTCACCCCAGCCCGGTCCCGCAACCTTGTCACCAACATCTTGTGATCAACGGTATCAAATGCCACCAACAGATCCAGTAAGATCAAAATCGATGATCTGCCCTGATCCAATTCACAGTGTAGGTCATCAACCAAGGCCACAAGTGCAGTCTCTGTCCCAAATCCAGGGCAAAAACCAGACTGCGAGGGATCAAGAAAACTGACCCGGTCCAAATGCCCCTGTAACTGCTGGGCCACCACCTGTTCACTAACCTTCCCTTTTTAGAGACTGGCCGATAGCTGGCCAGGGAGTCAATGTCCAAAGATGGCTTCTTGAGCAAAGGCTGCACCACCACCTCTTTGAGACAGCTCGGCACTCTGTCGTCCCATTGACCACCCCCACCAGCAACGGCCCTAACATCTCCCGGCTGGCCTTCACCAGCCAGGAAAAGCATGGATCTAATTCACAACAGGTGGCCCGAACTGTCCCAAGGACCTCTGCCACATTAGCGGGTGATACCCCCTGAAACTGATCCCACAACAACAGACATGGCTGGGCCAAGTCACCTGTGGGACTTAGGTTTTTTTTCTGTCCCAACTCTTTTTCTTTTATTTCCAATCTTTTCTTTTACTACTTTCCCCCAAGTCTTTTATTTTTCATTTTTAAAGCCACTTTTCATTTTTAAAGCTATTTTTAAGGCTACTTTTCTCTCTGTTCTCTTTAATTTTATTTTCATTTTTCACTCTTTTTAAGCCATTTTATTTTCATTTTCCTGTGTTCCAAGCCCGCTGTGAGGAGTTTGTCAACTACTTCGCAGACAAGATTGCTCAGATTCAGACCGACTTTGACGTTGGATTAGGGGCAGTAGGGGAAGAGCATGAGGGGACGGAGGCCCCGTCTGGTCCAGCTTTGTGGGGGGAGTTTCAGGAAGTGACACCGGCTGATGCGGCGGATGTCTTGGGGTCTGTGAGGGCCACTTGTTGCAAACGTGATCCATGCCCATCCTGGTTAGTGAAAGCTTCCAGGGAGATGTTGGGGACGGTACTGGCGAGGGTAGTGAACGCGTCCTTGAAGCAGGGGAGGTTGTCACCTTGCCTCAAGGAGGCTGTGGTGCACCCCCTGCTGAAGAAACCATCTTTGGATGTGGATGCCCTCGCTAGCTACCGACCTGTCTCTAACCTTACCTTTATAGGGAAGGTTATTGAGCGGGCGGTGGCACTGCAGCTCCAGGTGCATCTGGACAGCATCGGTTTCCTAGACCCGTTTCAATCTGGGTTCTGCCCCGACTGTGGCACTGAGACGGCCTTGGTGGCCTTGGTAGACAACCTCCGCCGGGAAATGGATGACATTTCTCATCCTGCTAGATCTCTTGGCCGCTTTTGACACTGTGGACCATGGGCTGCTATTGAGGTGGCTGCGTGACCTGGGGGGTCTGGACGGGACTGTTCTTGAATGGTTCTGTTCATTCCTCTCGGGGAGAAGCCAGCGGGTGGTGTTGGGGGATGAGACATCGTGCCCCCGCGCCTTATCATGTGGCGTTCCGCAGGGTTCTATCCTGTCTCCATTATTATTTAATGTGTACATGCAGCCCTTGGGGGAGGTCGTGAGGGGGTTCGGGGTGTGGTGTCACCAATATGCTGATGATACTCAGCTGTACCTCTCCTTTTCAACTGACCCAGACCCGGCTGTCTCGTTGCTATCCCAGTGTCTGGAGGCCGTGGCGGAATGGATGCGGCAGANCCGCCTCACCCTCTGTGCCCCAGAGTGGCTCCTGCGGTCGGCCAAGGGTGCCTTCTTGGAGATTCCCCGCGTAAAGCGGGGGGCCACAATGGAGAGGGCATTCTCGGTGGTCAGGCCGCGCATTTGGAACTCCTTTCCGGAGGAAGCTCGCCTGGTCCCAAGCCTATTGTCATTCCAGCGGTGTTGTAAAACCTGGCTGTTTTCCCAGGCCTTTGGGGGGTGAGGGGTGGGTTAGGGTTGTGGGTGTTTTCACCCCTATCCTGTTTTATTGTTTTAATTTCCGGGGCCCTGTTTAAATATTTTTATTGTTGATTGTTTTTAAATTGTTTTATATTGTTTTTATGGATTTATATTGTTGGAAGCCGCCCCAAGCTGAGTGCAAGAGGGGCGGGATACAAATTATAGAAATAAATAAATAAATATTTTTAAACTTAATTTTTCTCTTTTTCACTCTTTTCAAGTCATTTCTCTTTTTGCCCTAAAGTTGATTTTTAAAAATTTTCTTTCTCCATTTTTCAAGGGCAATTCTTATTTTTCTTCAAGGTTTTGTCCACAGGTGCAGATTTCTCTTTTCTTTTAGGGATGCACGGTATTCGTCTCAAATAACCTGCTTCCTTTCCATTTTTAACTGTCGGGTGAGCAAAGTTCCCCCACATGCTTCTCTGTCTTTTCCCCTTCCTTTTTGGAACTTCCATGCTCATTGACTGTTGAGAGGCCATTCCTTAACCTCTGGAAAAATGTTGGTTTATATTTTTCTTGATCTTTTCTATCTTTTATTTTTACTATTTTTACTTTAATTCTTACCAAGTCTCCAGCATAGCACCAAGTTAACATTTTATCTTCCCCAGCAGGATCCCACAGACCCTGGCCAGCTTTATTGGGACCTGCGATATCTGCCTGGTAAGATATATTCTCCAAGAAGATATATATATTTGACCTTTTTGCATGCCTCCGTAGTGCTTTTATAGTAGTGTGTAAGCTAGTTTGGCAGGGCAATAAATTGTAGTATTTTAGTCATAATAATTGTTGATTGTGACTTTTTGATGAGGAATGGTAAGTGTTCCTATGAAAATCCCTGACCCCATGGTGAAACTAATTCTTGTGAGAATCTTGGGGTAACAGAGGGAGAGACAAGGATACATTCATGAAGTTGAGAGGTCACAGGTGCACATGCTTAGTTTAGTTACACAGGAAAAGGGGGTTGGGGGTAAACCAGGAAAAGGACTAGGGATGAGGAGCTAGGGAAAACCTGACAGAAGAGGTACATTTTCAGGAGGAATTTGAAAAAGAGCTCCCAGACAGGAATGTAGTGGAAAATGAGTGCAGAGAGATGGGGGGGGGGGGGAATGAAGGGCTTTTAAAGTAAAGACAAGGAGCTTGTGCTGAATGCATTCAGGTAGAGGAGGCAGGGAAGGGAGGAGAGGAGTGTCTCCATGTGATCAAAGTGACCTTGGCAGTAGAATTTTGAACAAAAGTAAGGTGGGCAAGATGAGAGTGGGGAAGGCCAGTAATTGAATAGTCATGGTGAGAGATGACCAGAGCATAGACTAGGGGATTAGCAGTGGAGACAGTAAGGAAAGGCTGGATCTTAGCAATGTTATGCAGGGAGAAACAAAAGCCTTTAGCACCAGATTGTATCTGAGGTTTAAAGGAGAGGAGTCAAAGATTAAACCCAGACTACATGCCTGAGGGACAGGCTGGATGGTGACCATCAATGGAGACAGAGTGGAGAAAGAGGACAGGTGGGCTGAGGACAGAGCCTTGGGCAACTCCAACCAAGAAAAGAAGTGACGTGGAGGAGGTACCAAAAAGAGATGCATTGAAACATTCGTTAGAGAGGTAGGAAGAGAACCAGTCAACTGAACCCTGGAAAATTACCATGGGAGCGAAGTGAATGAAGGAGGAAGCTGTGGTCAAGAGCATCAAAGGCAGCAGAGAGATCAGGGAGAACAAGAATAGAATAGCAGTGAATGGATTTGGCTAAAGAAGGTCAAAGGGATAAAAGATGGTGATTTTAACAAGAGCAGTCTCTGTCAAGTGGAGAGAACAGAAGCCAAATTGGAGGGGTCAAGGGAGGAATTGGTGGAGAGGAAGTAAAGACAATGTGTATAGACAATGCATTCCAAGAGCTTGGAGGCAAAGGGGAGAAGAGAGACAGAAGGTAATTGGAGGGGTCAGAGGGAATCAAGGGTGAGCCTCTTTAGGATAGGGGAGACAATGGCAAACTTGAAAGCAGAGGGTAAGGAGCTGGTAGAGAGGGGGAAATGCTGGTTCTTTTGAACTCGGTGGGTACAGTCGCACAATGCACTTACTGCACCTTGGGCAGCCTTGCCCCACTCTGGGCAGCCTTACCACACAATGCAGTGCATTGTGTGCCTTGTGGCTGCCAGATGTTCATCCCACTGCATGGTGGGGTGGGCAGCTGGCTACTACATGCTGTGTCCTTGGAAAAATGCTGGGGATGCAGTGCGTGGCAGCCTTACACAAAGTGGGCTAAGACTGCCCAAGGTGCCAGAGTGTGCCACTTGTGTGCCCAGTCCCCATCTGTCCTGCTGCATTGTGAGGTCGACTGCTGTGGGACTCTGAGTGGCATATGCTAGCTCCAGTCACTGCGGGGGTGGGATAGTGGGAAGGCCGGGAAAAGGGGTGGGGCAGGGACAGGTGCCTGCTCATGTGGCCGCTGCTATAGTAGGACAGCAGACAATGGCCCAGCTGACCTGCAGGGCATCCGACCATCTGTCCTGCTCCCTGTGCTGGCCCTGAAGTATGACGGCAACAGTTGCCTGCCACAGAGGCACCCAATGACGAAGCTAATATTAACTTCAATAAAGCCAGATATTACTCAACATTTTTTTTTTAGTTTTGAGATTTGGTGGCAGGAGCCATAAGTTCACTGGAGATAACGTCACTCCAGGTAGGCATGGCAGATATTGGTCAATGCCTGTGATTACAGAGATGATTGATTTGTCTTTGCTTTCATTCTCTTCTCCAGTCACTCTCATTTTCTCTCATTAAACAAAACAAAACAAAACAAAACAAAACAAAACAAAACAAAACAAAACAAAACAACATCTAACCCACATGAAAGCCACTTTACTACTACACCAAATTCCTCTGCTTTTCCTCAGTACTTTGGGTTTATTCTAGTCTTCCAAAAGGCAATGCTTTTGGAAGCCTTCAGTGGTAGTAAATCACTGTAGTATAGCTGCTCCCATGTGGAGGGAGAGACACTACCTCTCCATTCTTCTGTAGTTAATATTTCAAACTCTCCCCCCTTTATGCTTGTCAGTTATCATAACAAAGTCAGCTACTAGACCACTCCCCCTTGGCCACAGATTATTTTGGCATATGTATGGGTGAATGCCCATAAATGTCAGTTAATGTCTCCTGAGGAAATAGGGATTGAATCTATCCATCCTAGTATTCACTCTCTGCTAACTCGCCTTCAGAAACAGTAATAGTACCTTGCCTTGTAGTTTATATTCTAAGGCTTTGTTTGCAAAATACAGGTGGGGGTCAGTTTTACTGGAGAGAACCCAGTGCAATAGCCCAAGTCTCCTTGCTTTGGGTGAGGGGAGGCGCTAGGCTAAGGTCTATCTACTAGTACTCAGTACTGAAAAACATAAATTTAATGCAAAAATTCATGTAGGTGGTAGGAGGGAGAATCACACACTTTAGCCTCTGCCCAGGGCCCCTCTCTCGAAGGTAATGCCAGACTACATATTTTGCAAGAATATGTATGGCCTGATTTTACTCTTTTGTGCCAATATAGTCCCATTGTAATAGTTGTAAATTGAACTCCTACTATATATTTTAAATTTTATTTATGTCCGTGGGGTCAGTTTCTCAGCTGGCCCAAAATTAGAATAGCTCCAATGAAGTAAAAAGAGGCCTTTTCTCATTGTTCCTCAATTCCTGGGTACAGAACTGTCTGATTTTGATGCATAACAATGCCTTTGGAGTAATTTATATCAACCTATGTTAACCGAGAATACATGGGAAATCTGCAAACAGACAGTCAGCATCTTTAAACTGTCCTAGATAAGGGCGTCTATTCTGTCTTTCTGTTGGCTCTTAGTGTATCAGGCTAATTTGTTACAGATATTCTTGCATGAGAAGTCTAGTAACTCAGGCTGTAAGATTTTGGTGCTCTGAGAAGTTGGATCAGCTTTATACCTCAGACATTATTAAAATATAATGTATTTTCTCTAGTATTAACAACCATGTCTATGCAAAAACATTCCATAATGAGTTTTTGTTAAAAACAGTATGCTACATTGTTACTTCATCTCTAAGCAATTAGCAAATTGAAAAGATGTTAAGATGGTTTAATTAATTAAGGACCAGATTGTGATGCCCTTATTCTAGATCAGCAGCACCTTATTCCATGAGCAGCTCCACTGACTTCAGTAGGACAATTTGTGAATTAGGACTCTATTCAAACTTTGGAGTGAATCAGGGAATCAGAATCTGGTGATTAATTTGTAAAGAAAAAGGTACCTGGGTTCAAGTCTGTCCCAGAAGTTCTACCCTTTTACCTCAGAAGTGCATGTGTGAGTGTATGTTGGGAGTAGCTGGAGCCCTGCCAGTCTTCCCTAGTCCATCAGCCCCTGTTCCCACACCTACTTTGCCAGCTACTGCTCAGGACTGGGACTAGGGAATAACACTGCTTGCTGCTGATGTTGACATCTGTTTGACAATGGGTGAAAACAGACGTGACAGTAGCCCGCATTAGCATGGGACTCACCTGCACGTTTGTTCTGTCCCCGTCAGATGTTTGGTCATATCTGCCCTGGTCAGAGACACAGCCAGGACGAAGGCCCAGTCACTCAGGCTAATAGTCCTCCTCCCATCTGTTTTGGGCCCGAGTCCCACCCCTGTGCTCACCTGGCCCTGCTAAGCAGCTGATCTGGGGTGGGGGGAGGCTGGAGAAGTGTGCTCATCTGGTCCTGCCAAACAACAGATGGGGGGAGGGGCTGGAGGAGTGTGCTCACCTGGACCCACCAAACAGTTGGTGCATGTGTGTGGGGGTGGGGGTGGGGGGTGAGAGTCTGGAAGAGCCTGATGCACTAGCCAAATTAGCCTGATACACTAAAAGCAATCAGAAAGACAGCATAGAGGCCCTTATCTAGGACAGTTTAAAGATGCTGACTGTCTGTTTGCAGACTTCCCATGTATTCTGAGGTAACATAGGTTGATATAAATATTTATTTATTTATTTATTTAAAGCATTTATAACCCACCCATCCTGACACAGGCAGCTCTTGGCAGTAAACAACATCTCAAATGTATAACAATAAAACAATTTTTAAACAATTTAAAAATAATAATGGGAGGCATAAAAATATCCCCACCCCCACCACCCTAACCCATTTCCTACACTCTCCCATCCTCCCCTCCAAAGGCCAGGTGGAACAGCCATGTCTTACAATAGCATCAAAACAAGGGGAGATCCGGGGCCAAACAGGCCTCCACTGGTAGGGAGTTCCACAGCCAGGTTGCGGCTACCAAGAAGGTCCTCCCCATCATGGCCCCTCGGCAGACTCAGGGGACGTCAAGGAGAGCACCCCTCGATGACTGCAGTGAGGCGGTCCTGCAGATAAGTCGGGCCAAGGCCATTTAGGGCTTTATAGGCCAACACCAACACCTTGAATCAGGTCCGGAAGACTATGGGCAGCCAGTGCAGAGACTGAAGAACTGGTGTAATATGTTCACGGTGGCCCAGTCCCACCAGGAGATGGGCTGCTGCATTCTGCACCAGCTGCTGTCTCTGGACCATCACCATGGGTAGCCCCATGTAGAGTAGTCAAGCCTAGAGTGATGAAAGCATGGATGATAGTGGTCAGGTCAGAGTCTGAAACATACGGCCAAAGACGACACACTGGATGTAATTGGTGAAAGGCACTCCTTGCTACAGACTCCACCTGAGCATCCAAACGGAGCTGCGAGTCAAGGAGCACCCCCAGACTCCGCACCTCGGGAACCAGCAAGGGGCAGACCCCATCAATGACAGGGGCCTTCACTCCTGCTGCCTTCCTCTCCAGCATCACCTCCATCGCCTTCCCTTCCAGCATCACCTCCATCTTGTCGGGATAGTCAGTTCACCCTCATCCAATCCCCCACAGCTGCCAAGCACCCGGTAAGCACCGAGACTGCCGGTCCTGGGTCTGATGAAAAAGAGAGGTAAAGCTGGGTGTCATCAGCATATTGATGATGGAATATAAACTACAAAGCAAGGTACTATGTTGTAACCTAACGTTGGCATCTGGCACTGTACCTGAGGACTGGAGGGTGGCAAATGTAACCCAAAAATTTAAAAAGGGTTCCACAGGTGATCCTGGAAACTACAGACCGGTAAACTTGATGTCTGTGCCAGGCAAAATGGTGGAAACTATCATTAAGAACAGAATCACTGGGCATATTGATAAATATGGCTTAATGGCAAAGAGTCAGCATGGATTTAGCGAAGGGAAGTCATGCCTCACTAATCTCTTGGAATTCTTTGAGGGCGTAAACAAGCATGTGGACAGGGGAGACCCAGCAGATACAGTGTACCTGGATTTCCAGAAAGTTTTTGATAAGGTCCCACATAAACGACTCTTGAGAAAATTAAAAAGCCATGGGATAGGAGGTAGTGTTTTGCTATGGATTGGTAACTGGTTAAAGGATAGGAAGCAAAGAGTGGGACTAAATGGCCAGTTTTCACAATGGAGGGATGTAAAAAGTGGTGTGCCCCAAGGATCTGTACTGGGACCAGTTCTTTTCAATGTATTCATTAATGATCTGGAAAAGGGTGTTAAGAGTGAGGTGATCAAATTTGCAGATGACACCAAGTTATTCAGAGTAGTCAGAACACGAGCAGACTGTGAGGAGCTGCAGCAAGATCTTACAAGACTGGGTGCCTGGGCATCTAAATGGCAGATGAGATTTAATGTGGACAAGTGCAAAGTGATGCACATTGGGAAAAATAATCCAAATTATGAGTACACAATGCTGGGTACTAAGCTAGGAGTTACCACTCAGGAAAAGGATCTGGGAGTGATTGTGGATAATACACTGAAATCCTCAGCCCAGTGTGCCGCAGCAGTCAAAAAAGCAAATAGAATGTTAGGAATTATTCGCAAGGGAATAGAGAATAAAACTGAGGATGTCATAATGCCTCTATACAAATCAATGGTGCGACCGCACCTTGAATATTGTGTGCAGTTCTGGTCGCCCCATCTCAAAAAAGACATAGCGGAACTAGAAAAGGTACAGAGAAGGGCAACAAAAATGATCCAGGGTATGGAACAGCACCCGTATGAGGAGAGGCTTGATAGGTTGGGGCTCTTCAGCTTGGAAAAGAGACGGCTGAGAGGAGATATGATAGAGGTCTATAAAATCATGAGTGGTGTGGAACTTGTAAACAGGGAACGGTTATTTACCCTCTCAACTAGTACTAAAACTAGGGGACACTCCATGAAACTCACAGGTGGCAGAGTAAAAACAGACAAAAGAAAGTATTTTTTCACTCAGCGTACAATTAGGTTGTGGAATTTACTGCCAGGGGAGGTGGTCAAGGCCAGCAGTATAGCTGAGTTTAAAAGAGGTTTGGACAAGTTTCTGGAAGATAGTTCCATTAGCAGCTATTAGCCAGATAGGATTGGGGAACAAAACCCTTTACTGTCGGGAGCCTGGGGATGACCCACAGGGAATGGATAGCATGGTGACCTGTTGGGTGCTTCTCCCAGGCCCCCGTGACTGGCCACTGTCAGAGGCAGGATGCTTGGCTTGATGGACCGTTGTTCTGACCCAGTATGGCACTTCTTATGTTCTTATGTACTATTACTTTTCTAGGCCTGCCAAACAGCTGATTGGGGGCACTCCTTGGGTGCTGCCATGAGTTATTTGGTTCATGCAAATGACTCAAAAGGCACTGTTATGCATCAAAATCAGACAATTCTGTACCCAAGAATTGAGGAACAATGAGAAAAAGCCTCCTTTCTCTTCATTGGAGCTATTCTAATTTTGTGCCAGCTGAGAAACTGACCCTGTGGACATAACATTTAAAATATATAGTAGGAGTCCAATTTACAACTATTACAGTGGGGCAACATTAGCATAAAAGAGGAGTAAAATCAGGCCATACATATTCTTGCAAAATATACAGTTCTGGCATTACTTCCGAGAGAGGGGCCCTGGGCAGAAGCTAAGGTGTGCGGCTCTCCCTCCTACCACCCACATGAATTTTTACATTCAATTTATGTTTTTCACTACTGAGGATAGACCTTAGCCTAGCGTCTCCCTTCACCCAAAGCAAGGAGACCTGGGCTATTGCACTGGGTTCTCCCCACTAAAACTGACTCCACCTGTATTTTACAAACAAAGCCTTGGAATATAAACTATAAAGCAAGGTACTATTACTGTTTCCAGGCCTGCCAAACAGCTGATTGGGGGCGCTCCTTGGGTGCTGCCATGAGATGTTTGGTTCATGCACCTGACCCGCTAAACAGCTGATCTGGGGGAACCCCAGGAGTGCCCCATATCAGCTGTTCGGCGGCAGCTCTTCCTGGGGCTCAATCCTGCTTAGCAGCATTGATTTGGGAGTTGTGTCCAATGTGAACAGCTCCTCAGGCTGGCCCGGAGTGTGGCGAGACTTGTGATGTCAGCCCCCACGCCCGGGTTATGGTGGGAGGGCTGCACACGTGAACAGTCTTCTCCACCAACCCGAGGAGTGACAGCTGCTGCGGTTCACCCAGGGGCAAGTTCGGCTGCCTCACCACGCTCCCATCTGCAGTGTTTTCACCTAATGCCAAACAGCTTCACCTCTGTCAGTAGAGAAAAGTGCAGCTGAGGCTGGTGCTTTTGCATCCAGCATCCAGCCATGGGTGGGTCTTGTAAAGTAGCAGGGGTGGAAGAGGTCCTGGTATTGAATTTTGGCTGAAAAAGCAGGCTGGGGTTGAGCCCAGACCCACTCTGATCCTCAGTGGTGAGAATCTTCAGGACTCAGTTTGAGTTTGTTTGTAGTAGGCACGAACATGTTGTAAGATACAGGGGGGGGGGGGGGGGAGACAGGAACATGGAAAGACAGGGGGTTTTATCTTCTTTTTTCTTTTTTTCCTTTTTCTTTTTTTCCCCCATGGAAAGACAATGGAATCTGTCCTTATTTAGTAAGTTGTGATAGATTAGAAATTACTGTCAGCCATATATGATTGTGTTGAATCTGGACAAAATGTGGTAGATAAAAAAAAAGAAAGCTAGATCCTTTGAAAGGGAAAGGTGACCACTGAAACAGGGAACATGCCAGTGATTGAATGGTATACAATGAGCATCTCTGGACATAACAAAGATCGGGTGTCAAAACCCCTAAGCACGTGTTTGACCATTGTGTGTAAGCACCATAACAATCCCAACACCAATCTGGCCACCTGTTGAACACATGATGTGAATACCATTGCGTCACAATGACAATTTGCATGTTTTGGCTGAATATGTGGCCAACATGGTGTCTAATGATATCGCCTGGCATGTTAGCAGGTACAACATGGGGGATGAGGCGACAGCGCTTGCTTGCTGAGATTGGGTGGTGAGCAAAACACTCATTTGCCCCAAAATGGGCTGTGTGTCCAAGCAGCGCCACATGGTGAACACGGGGCCAAACCAGTGTTCATATCAAGGTCAAACACACACATTCACATTCAATGAATTACAAAGGAGCAAACACTTATCTCCCATCAATGGCATCAGCTGGAAGACCATAGATACACAGAACAATATTCATGTCATTTAAATTAAACTGAAATTCCAAGTCCAATATTTATGGTTTTCATGTGAGACTGATCAGTTTGTTCACAGCATTTGCATTCTGTTTCAAAGTCTCCTGCTTTTGATTTGTGGCAATTATCACTGCCCCTGTGAAGCACTTGTGACCAAGAAATATATTTCAGCAACTGTGAGAGCTCCAGGCAGTGAGTAACAACAATCAAAGCTGGATGTCCCCCCACCCCCAAAATACCATACTCTATAACTCTATATACTCTATATACTCTATATAAATGGGGGGAGAAAAGGGGGAGATGTTTTCCCCTGAATCCAAGGTGCAGGAGACAATCTTCTTAATTTTGCCCCTCTTACCCCATTAACCCTGGGGATGCATCTACTTGATTGCTCCTTGATTCAAGAAAATACTGACGTAGACTTGAATGATCATTGCTCCTCCTGCCCCCTGACTCACATTCTGTAAATAGGTAGTAATTTTAATGAATTCAGGTGATCTGTCATAAATCTATGGGCCAAATTCTCTGCCAGAACCCAGAACCACCAGGTAAAGACCACACTAACTACTAGCACAAGTGCTGTCAGAGGTCAATGGATCTGTGGCTGCTTACCCGAATAGAAAATGTGAGCCTAAACTAAGACATTTAGGAGGTGATCCTCTGGTAGGACAGCATGCATGCTTGCAGTTAGCACAGGAGTGAACCCCACTGAAGTGAATAGTAAATGTGCTAACACTTAACTCACAAGTACTGTCCCCTTCCAATGGAAGATTGTGTTGTTAGTTAAAAATAAAGCTAGAGGATGGCAAAATTAAAAGTTACATATAACCAAAACTCTGCCACTTTATGTGTATTAGGAAGGAGTGCTTGATCAAATGACCACATACTAGTATGTGCAATAACATAAGATAGAAATCCTAAGTACTAAGTTTCAATTTATTTAAAACTCGTCTTGAGTCAGAGGCTCCTCATAGTATGTAAAGACTTGAACAAACTTTTGAAAATGTCAGTGCACTAAGTAATTTCTTTAAATAGCTAAGTATACACTCTTCTATGATTAAGCAAGTCCAAGAGACCCCAGACCAAACAACCCGTTATCTTCAATGAAATCTGCATGTCTGAGCAGGGCTGGGAGAAACAAAATGAGTTTCAAAAAAGACAAATGCAAAGTACTACATGTAGGAGCGAAAACCCAGAAGCACAAATCTAAAATGGGAGATGGCTGACTGTCCAGCTAGCTAGATAGTAGTGCTGAAGAGAAAGATCTGTGAGTTACGGTGGATCATCATAAACTGAGCATGACTCAATAGTGGGGTGCTGTTTTGGGCTGCATTAACAGGTGCGTTGTTTCCAAGCCATGGGAAGTGGCGATGCCACTTGGTGGTTGTGAGATCTCCCATTGAATATTGTGTCCAGTTTTGGGCACTGCACTTTATTAAGGATGTTGAGAAATTAGAGAAGATGCAGAGGAGAGCAACTAAGAGGAAAAAGAGGCTGGAAGACAAGTCATATAAGGAAAAGTTGAAAGAATTGGGTATGTGTAGTCTAAAAAAAGATGATGATGAAGGGTGGAAACAGAAGTGACCACGCTACCACAGCAACCTGACCCAGGTGAGGTCAGGCGTGTCAGACACGGTCTGGAATGGGTTGTGCTGCTCACCACATGTTTAGTTTCTGCAGCTGGGCTGCCATTTAGGGTAGAGAGATGTAGGAACGTGTGGCTGGTCGGCCCCATGTCTGCACTGCATTCAGCGCCCCTGCCCCACCCCCTGCCATGATGGGAAGCCATGGCAGCCAATGACCGATCCAGGCCAGGTCATGGCGGGCCACACCACATGCGATAGCCTGCTGTGGTCTGCTTTGCCCTGATTGGGCAGAGGCTCAGGCTGTGCCCTGGAGATAATCTGGGGATCAGAGTCTGAGCTAGCCTCTGACATGGACCGGGGCAGTCCTGGGCCAAAATCTGGCAGGCCCTTCAACAGACGTGCTTGTGGCTCGCAGGTCAAAGTGTGAAAACGCGGACCACAGTGGGCCACCGTCTCATCTGTTTTTATCCTGAGGACATGATAGAAGTTTTCAAATATCTAAAAGGGTGTTACAAAAAAAATGGTGAACATTTGTTCTGCACGGTCACAGTTTTAAAAGCTATCTTTGCATCTCTGCTTTTGTCACAAAAAGGTTCAACATACTAACTGGAAAATCTGGTTTAGGGTGTAGTATGTATCATACCTGCATGCACACTTCTCTTGATACAAATGCCCTTTAAAAACTCTGAACTGTGAATCAGCCAGTGAACACTGCAGATCAGTGAGCTGGATTAGTTACATGGCTTTTGGGGTTTATTTATTTAAAGAGAAAAACCCTAAATGGAACCTGCATAAGCCTATATGGTTGTCAAAAAACAAACCAATCAGGCACACTATCATGATACTAGTTGAGAGCTATTAAATGCTACTTTAATACATATTTGCTGAATAACCAGAAAACGGTCACACTGAGTATTCATTTTAATTGTCTTAGTCATTGATTGAAACACATATATAAATGAGGCTTCATATAATGTCAATGCACATGAGAAGCACTTCCCTCTGCAGTCCTTCTGCGACTGATGTATTCATTATGTCTGCTGTGCTATAATAGATGCATGCATCGTAAAGTAAAACAGATGCATTGCATAATATACTCATTGAACTTTATTGTTTATTCTTGGGAAACATAGACCACCAGTGCGTTTGCCAGTTAGTTAGTACACTTCACAATAGCATATTCCAACCTCAGAAACCCCTTCTGTCAAAAGACATTTATGTTTACTTGGCATTTATGTTTATTTGGAGCCAATAACATTTCAAAACACATGCAGGTTCTGTATTAGTAGTGTACTTCAGTAGCCCATTCATGCTGCACTTAAACAGTATGCAAGAACAGTCATGTGTCTTTGATCTCAAGGTTCTAAATGCTGTTACACACTGCGTGAATCAAAACCTATTTGACACCCATGAAGCATGCTTGTATGGTAATATCACAGTGGAAGATATATTTTGATTATCTTCTGAAAACCTAGCAGTGGGTCTTGTACAGGCAACTGGTAAGAAGCAGAGATACTGTAAATAATAAGGGTTTTGTGGTATGTTTTGCCAGAGGGGGGCAGCATTGTATCAAACAGAACAAATGGAATGGATTGCCAGAGCTAGATTTATAATTCAACTATTCGCTATGAGGAAAGTAAACTAGTCTTTCAAATCAGACTAATAAATCTGTAGGTTAATAACGTGTAAGTCAGAGCACCACAGCCCATAATCACTGCTGTTGATCCATTTGTGTCTCTTTACATAGTATATTGATCTTAACCAGGAAAGCATCAAAAAAGAAACTTTCATCAAACTCCTTTCTCTTTAAACCCCATTTGATCATTTATCCTGATGACTGTGCAACTATTAGTAATTTCCCAGCAGCATTAGGTATTGGTATTATAATTTCAAATATTCTCGAAAGGTCACCTTTGAGATTGCATGGAATTTCTTACCACCTGTAATTGGCTACCTAATGAATTGCAAGAGCAAGGCTGGGGGTGGGGGGAGGGAAGGATCAAGGGGCGTACTGAGATTGCAGGTGACTATGACTGTTGCCAAATGCCTTCTAACCACAGGCTTCTGGGGCCTGTGCCTGGCTTTACATTCTTCTCTCTCCTACTGTTAGACACTCTTTCCCCATTAGCAGGGCAGGTGTGTATACATACACACTTCTCTTCCTTCTCTCATGGGGCCACTGTAGCAGATGGAAAATTATCTTTATTAATTCTGGGGAACAGGGGATATGGAGTATGGCACTTTCTGAGAACCCGTTTTAAAAAAGAAAACTAAGCAGGCAATTAAATTCTGTTTAGACTGTTTTACAGGCCAGGAGCTTCTCATTAAAATGGATTTTTAGAGTAATTTCAGACTCTGGCACACACTTTCTCCTCAAGTACACCTACTGAACTATTTTTCTCCAGTTCATCTCTATTGTCTGTGTTTCCTTGGTATTAAAAATGAGGTGGGTAAAAGTAAGTAGTATATGGAATAACTGATCCAATATCTATGGCCCCTTTATTTGTTTCTAAGGCCATTTTTAGACGTGTAGTGGGGATCAGGCGCGGGAGCGGCGAAACAGCCGTGGCGCTGTTTTACACGAACCAGAAGCGAAAGTTATGTGCGTGATTGGCGGCCGTGCATTCTTTGCCGACCGCGATCGAACCGGCCTGATTTCTTCGGGGAGACATATGTGGCCGGAAAAGGATGCGCGGCCGCCAATCAGGTGCACAACTTCCACTTTCGGTTCGTGAAAAACAGCACCGCGGCTGTTTCGCCGCTCCTGCGCCTGATCCCAGCCTAAAAAGGTCTAAAAACGGCCTTAGTGATCAGTGCAAAGGATGCTGTGAAAGTACAGCAGTCTACTCCTTCTTGTCTAACATGCCTGCTTAACTATGGTGTTCAGATTGGATTTCCTTTACACCATCCATTTCACACAGTCTGAATGGGAGGTATGGCAAACCAATCAGAAATTTTTCGTCTTCACACTTGTGTTGCAAGGAATGATGATCAAAGGTTCTGTGAGCATAAATTTGTGAGACTATTGCTACAATAATCCTTGACTTTTAAATGGCTTAGATCACAAGTTATAAAATCCTGTTCTGAGAAGCCATCAAACGCATAAAACTACATTTGCCAAACTATGGGTGTTTTTAGAAAAGCGCCTCCTGACCCATCATGCATGTTGCAGGGCCTCATTGACAACATGCATGATGGTGGGTGATGGGTGGGGAGGTGCTTGTCTAAAAACAGTCTTTGTGAATCATATTCAGTAGTGTAAGGTATCAGATGTCAGTGTGGGTGTATGCACGGACTGCAGCGTACAGAAAATAGATATACATTATAAAATAATATATGCCATTGTTTATGTATGTCAACATCACTAGTTAGGAAATAGGATTCTGTTGTGTGAAAAAGCTAGAAATTTCAAACACTTCTGTAAATTGAATTTATATTTGGAAACAGGTGTTAAAATTAAACTCCCAGTCTTATTCTAGAGATAGAGACAAATTAGTTCAGATGGTATTTTTTATTGGAACAACTTTTGTTGGTAAGAGTAATTTTCAGTTAGTTTCAACATGTGTTGTCCAAGCTTGATGGCCATGATAGTTGACACACTGGAGATCAAACCAGACCCCTCTGGAGCTAAGCACATGAGGCAGCAATGGCATGAGCGGACGTGGGACCAGCCGAGGCATAGGCAGTGCAGGTACTATCTTCCCTTCACTCTGCAACCATGGACATTTTCTGGGAAGCAGGAGGGAGAGTGCTGCTGCAGCTGGCGAGGGGCCATGGAACTGTTTGCTCTCCCCCACCACCCTTGTGGGGGGCGGGGCTTGGGGAGGCCTCCAGAACACTCTCCATAAGACCAGGAGCTGCCGGAGGCCATGACGGGGGCTCGGGCCAAAGGGACACGGTCAAAGGGGCCTGCTCTTTGACCATGCCCTTTGGCTGGGCCAGGAGGGTGGGGCAGAAGCACAGGTAGAGGTAGAGGGATTACTGGTGTGTGTGCAAAATGCAGCTTGCCTACTGGTGAAGGTGATGAGGAGCTCTCCCCTCGGTGAGAGAGGGGTGGAGAGTGAGGATATTCCCTGGTGGCAGCAGGGGAGGGAAGAAAGACCAATTTGGAGCTGACTACCTTGTGTGAACAGAGAGCAGCATGGAGATGGGACCAGTAGGAAGTATTGAGGAATATTGGGGGATTGTTATGTTTAGCTGGGATGTAATTATGTATAATTAATTGAGAAGGGAGTTGGGGGTTGGGTTATTGATATGTTATTGTATTATTGTGCTGGGTCCCTTGTGTGGGATGTAACCCAGGTATTGTTGTGATTTTGTTGATGTTGTAAGCGGCCTCGAGCTCACCGTTGGTCAGGAAAGTGCGGGGTACAAATAAAATGTGAAATGAAATGAAATAAAAGGCTCTATAGCTTGCGCTAAAAAGGCAGGCCTTGTAACCAGATTATAACAAAATCGTATATACACTCTCGGCCAGGCACAATATGGGATACATACTTTGTTTTTGAAAGCATCACAATTTGGACTAGCGAATTTTGGGGGTTGGTCATATTTTCCTCTGAGGAAAAGATTTTTTGGAAAATTAAAAAGGAAAAAGTTTTAATTAATTTTTAAAATGGAAATAAGAAAAGGTTGTTTTGAAAACGTTCTCAACTGCCATAATCTTGATGTTTATATCTACAATGCAAAAACTGATGCAGAGTGAGGTCAAATTTAGAGATAATAGCAACAACTAAAAGCCATATTCATGGGAAGGTTCACAAGCAAAGTGTTCCTTAAAATATCTGGCTGGGATCAGAAGGAGAGACAATACCATGTAACTGATTGTGCATTTCACACATCAAATAAAAAATAATCATAATGGACAGTATTAAAACTATTCTTATGCTGAAATTTGTTTGTACCAAATATTCATTGAGTAGACCCGAATGGTGAAGAGATTAATAAATGCTGCAGTCTTGTCCTGGATAATTCATGAAAAGGAAAAAGGGCTAAATTCACTGAGAAAATTGTTCATTCAGTTGAAGTAGTATCTCATGAGGCAAATAAATACATAGGATTAGAAGCACAATTGAATTTTAATATAAGTACTGTACATGCTTTGCTGCTGATATGATGTGGATAAAGGTTTAGGGAAAGTATCTTTTTGGTTGGAGCTCTATAAGATTTAGAAAGTTGCACCCACAAGTTCCCAATAGTGGGGGGGGGGGGGAGAAATGACATAATGTGCAACCGTGTGCTATAAACTCAATGCAAACAACAGTAAATTACAGTTGGTTTTTATAAGGAAAATTGCCTGATGCAGTTGTTTCTCACAGATACCCAAGTATTTGCTGCTCCAAGCCGCCATTGTGCAGGAGGATGTGGGGTAAAAATGTAATAAATAAATATAATAGAGAGAAAAACAATGGGTGCATTTACAGGGATTGCATCCATGCCACTGCTCCACCTCACACCTGAGTGGCTGTCCATTTAAAGGTAGTCACCTGGGTGTGAGGCAGAGCAGAGGTGCAGCAGGTGGTGCCTGAGCCTGGGGCAGCTCCACTTGTGGTGCTCAGGACCATTCTGGAGAACTGCAAGCAGACTGGGCCGCCCAAACCAGGAGCACCAGCCGGGGGTAGAGCAGCAGTCCATCTACTCAATGAACGGGCTGTTGCAGCTCCGCTTCAGGCCAGAGGTTGCCCTGTCAATGCCATAGAGCTGTGAGCAGCAGCATAGAGTGATCTGCCCGCAGCTGTATGGTGTGGGGGAAGGGTGCAGTGTGGGCAGACTGCAAGCAGCAGCTCCCAGGTCCATTTAAACCCTTGCTGTCAGGGGGATGCGGGGCTGTCCACCCCTGGAGCAGGTCCAGGTTGGACTGTCTAAAGACAACCAATGTATAATGTGTATTACTTTTTTTGTGAATATTCTAGTAATTGCTATACACCAAAAAGCACTTTTTCTGGCGTGGGAGCAAAGCTTCGGAGATACCATAAAAAGGGAGGCTGGGGTAGCTCTCTGAAAGAGAAAGCCGAATCCATGATATATTTCTCCAGTGTAGCTGCCAGTTGTTTGCCTGCAGGCACAATGCACAAGAAGCTTTCCAGGAGAATCAAGGGGGAAGGAGCAGAATTATAAAAAAATGTCTGCATATAATGGGTGTCTTCACACAGACTTCTGCCCCACCACTGCCTCACCTCACCCCTGGGCGGACCATCCATTTAACGGCGGCCCACCAGATGTGCAGGCAGAACATAGGCAGGGCAGGCTGTTCCTGCTCCATGACTGCCTCACTGGTGGTGCTCTGGAACATCCTGGAGTACTGCCAGCAGAGTGGGAAGCCCAATTCCAGGGCACTGATCAGAGGTGGGGCTACTTTCCGTCTGCTCAATGGATGGCTATTGCAGCCCCGCTCTTAGCCAGGGGTTGCCATGGCAATGCTAGAGTGTTGTTCATGATCTTTCTGAAACACTATGGTGTAGAGGAGGGGCTTTGCGCCTGTGGACCATTGGCCCTGGCAGCTGCCAGGTCTGTTTAAAATGGACCCAGGTGCAGCTGCAAGCGAGAAGATGTGGGGATGCATCCCCATGTTCATGTGAAAATACCCAATGTATGCCACTGTGCTCTACCCATAAATTAAGGTGCAAAACTAAGCACAAGCTATTTCTTCTGGATAAGTTGTAACTTCCCTTCTCTGTCTGTATTGTCCTATCCCAAGCATATAAACTTGTATTATTTGCTGCAAGGAGCAGCCTTGAGGGGCTGTTGCCCCTTTAAGTGGACTAGAGTGCCAGCCAGAAATGGACTGGCTGGAAGGCACCAAGCAAGCACCTGGAGAAGGGCTTGGCAAGCCAGCTCTGAAGCAGCTGGAAAACCCAGTTAAAGGCAGTTGGGATCATGGCAGGGTACTGGCCCTTGGTTAGTCTTGCCCCCTTGAGCTATATAAAGAGATGGAAGCCTATAGGTGGCTTCAGTCTAGATCTGGCAGCAGACCTGAGAGGTAATCTCTGCCTCTCCAGCCTCTATGCTCGCCAGGGTTCTGAACCAGGCTAGGCTGTGGGAATAGCCTGGACATTGGGGCTGAGAAACCATCTCCAATCTATGCTCTCCAAGGCATAAAGGCAACACTGGTAGGGAGTGCTGTGGACTTCTTGGAGGGAACCTGGGCTTAGGACAGTGCTGAGTCATGGGGCATCTTTAGAGATAACAAAGATCAGGTGTCAAAATCCCTAAGCACGTGTTTGGCCATTGTGTGTAAGCACCATAACAATCCCAACACCACGTGGCCACCCGTTGAACGTGCAACGTGAATACCATTGCATCACAAGGACAATTTGCATGTTTCAGCTGAATACGTGGCCAACATTGAGTCAAATGGTATTGCGTGGTGTGTTAGCAAGTACAACACAGGGAATGAGGCAGCAGCGCTTACGTGCTGAGATGGGGTGGCAAGCAAAACACTGATTTGCCCCAGGATGGGGTGTGTGTCTAAACAGCATCACATGGTGAACACAGGGCCAAACCGGTGTTCATATCAAGGTCAAAACACACATTCAGACACTCATTGATGTTATGTCTAAAGACACTCATGGTTAAAGCCTGGGATCTTAGTAGGGGCTAAAGAGGTCTAGAGCTAGAGGGATAGGGTCTATAGTGCACAAACTGCATGGCAGTGCATGTGGGTGCACAGCAGCACATACAGGACTTGGAATCGGCCCCAATGATTCCACTTGTTGTCCATGTTATACTCAACAATCAGTCTTTGTTTGGCATGATCTTGGTGGTTGACCCTTGGTCTGCTAGATCCCAACTTTCATTGGCATTTGTTGGCCATGTTATACTCTCTAGTCAGTCTTTGGTGCACTCTTCCCCTGCCAACCCTTTTGCTCTTTTTAAAGGGTAGGAAGAGGGTTCAATTTATTTCCAGAAGTTGCAGATCCCATAATTGTGGAAATAGGGAAATAAGTAGTAAATAATGTTCAGAATATAGTGCAGGACTTCAACCTCCGCAAATTATTCCAAAATCAGCATGGGAACGAAAAGGAGCTAGAATGGCTTTGGAATCTCCCTTCACAGATTTCTATGCCTCTATTGGTGTCTCCACATGAGCTGCTGGGGCCGATCCTGTGTGTCCCTTGCTAGGCAAGTGCAGCTACCACACTGCGGGGCTAGTATGGGGAGCTGGACTCCCTACCAGTGTGCCCACATCCACCAACAAACCTACCAGAATGAGATGGAAATAACAACACACAACGTATTATATGTGCCTGCCTGACTGTGCATTCCTGTACCTGCTACCACCTATCGCATGATTGAATGAAGTGTGCCCAACCATGCCCTAGTAACTCTAGGGACATAATTCAAATCCCATAGGCTGTCATTCCACTGTACCTGAATCAGTCATGCCCATCCATTCCAGAAACCATCAACGAGATTCATGGACCATCATTCCATTCACTGGGAGCTGTCATTCCATTCCACTGGATCCAGAACCCCGGTGCCTGCACGCCAGCCTGCCCCCACCCCCAGCCTACTCTTCTGCATCCACCTGGCGATGCCTGCTGAAGCTGCTGAAAAAAAATCCCCTCTGACCACCAGCACCCGCTGCCTGCTGCCCGCTGCCAAGGAGCTTCTCTCTCTTTCTCTCTTGCATACCTACACAGACACAAGCCCTCCCCTTCCTGGGGGGCTTTCTGCAAGTTGAGACCCTGCTGCTGGCACATCTTTGGGTTAATACCTTACCTATGTTACATGTGGTGCTAGGTGCTGCTGGTAGGGATCGACAAGTTGTATGAGATTCTGCCACCTGCCAGAACTTCAGCACAGAGGGATAAAAGATTGGAGGGATCAAACAAAGCTCGTAACAACAAATATAACTTTAATTAACAGTTTTTAAACAAAAACAACAACATTATAAAACTAAAACCAAACATTAGAAACTAGAAAGGAAACTTAAGTGGTCTACTCAGTCTTTGGGCCTGTCCCCCGGAACTTGGGGGAAAGGCAAAAGGAGCGCACAGGACCTAGGGGCGGCCCCCCCCATGCTCTGGAATCTGGTACCTGTTCAGGAGGGCAAAGTTCACGACCCCTGCCACGGCTGTGTGCCACCTGGAGACCGACTGGTGGTAAAGTTCCAGGTCGGCCATCTCGGCAGAGACGTACTGGGAGTATGCCTCCACTTTCTGCTTCTCTACCTCTACCTCCTGGAACTTGACCACCAGCCAGTTCTCCGTATTTAAGACTTGCAGCCGTACCCCAACCAGGAAGTTCTGGGTGGGCTTCTCCACTTCGGCCCGAAAGGCTCTTGCTGCTGAAGACTTCTCTTGGGAGGACTCCTCAGCGGAGCTGGAGGAGAGAGAAGGGCTTTGATGGTGTCTCTTCTGGCTTGCCTTTCCCCCCCCCCTTCTTCTGGTGATGATGCTCCACCACGGCCACGCCAGAGTCCTGCTGCCTACTCACCTTCTCCCCATGGTGTTTTTCAATATGGGCTATCAGCCCTGATGTGGTCCCCTGGCTGGCCCTTTTAAATGTTTTGCTGCATACCTAAATAACATAAAAGATAGGAAGGAACATAAGAAGTGCCATACTGTGTCAGACCAATGGTCTGTCAAGCCCTGCCTTCATTCTGTCTCCACAAGTGGGTGGGTGGCCAATCTCTCTGCAGGGGACTTCCTAACAGGTCATAGGGCAATGCATTCCCTGTTGTTCCAGCCCCCATGCCTTACCTTGCAGACAGTGAATCTGTTATGCTTATCATACCACTGCCAGACATCGGACCTCTTGTGCCCGCTGTCTGGCAGTGGCGACCTCCATCTTGGTGGGATTCTGGTGGTCCGGCAAGCACCAGCGGCATGGGTGGCATCATCACCCTCTCTGAAACAGGAGCACATAAACAACACCTAAGTAATATCATGCATTTATGATGATGCTTCTAGTTTTCCCTCCTTGGGGTGCTATGCTAGGGATGGCAAATGAAGAGACCCTTGCTGGCACGTGCAAATCCTGCCCTTATTTGGGTGCTAGGGATGGCAACCGGAAAGACCCTTGCTGGCATGTGAAAATCCTGCTCTTCATGGGGCGCTAGGGATGGCAATGGCAATGGGAGACCCTTGCTAGGGATGGACTGGCACGTGTTTGGGTGGGTGCTTCTCCTTCGCCTCATGCCTGACTGCTGGAAGAGCCCCCCACACCCTCTCTCTCTCTGTGGTAGATATTTGCTGCCACCCGCTGATGCCCACTGTTTGTGCCTGACTGCACACCACCCACGCACCCACCCACACGCCAGTGAGCTCACTCTAAAGGATAGTATTATTCTTGTCCTCAATCTAAAAAAAAAAATTTACAAACCTGGCAGCACCTCCTGTGCCCTCTTGCTCCTCTGACGAGGAGCCAACCTCCACCACTGAAGGTCCAAGGGCAGCAACCTCTTCCTCCACCTCCTTCACTGGCTCCGCCACCTTGGTCTTCTTCCACTCCCCCCTGTTGAGCTTCACCCTCTTCATTTTTTTTTTTGTCTCACCACACACAAACAACAAACAAACATTCAAACAAACACACCCACCAACTCACCAATACAACACAGTAAAACCCAAGACACAGTCCAACACAGCCAAAACACACCAAACGAAACCAAACAGCCAGTCAGCCACACCACACACACTCTCTCCACACAATCTCAGCACGCACTCGAATTTCCGGTTTCCGGTCTCCGATGTGATCATGGGACCACGCAATACCTAGACCAAAACCGAAACCAATTTCTGAACGCCCAAACCGAACCAAATGTCACTGAACCGAATGACCGAACCTGGACCCTGAACCAAATGACCAAACCCAAACTCGACTCCTGAACCGAATTACCGAATGGTGATCTGTTCGCACAACCCTACTTGTTAGTTCCTTGCTTTGGTATGCAAGCAATGCATAGTTACATCTTGTCTGGCGGCTTCGGTTTTATCTCTCAGACTCCAAACTCGCCGCTGTCACCCATGCCTTCATCACCTCGAGGCTGGATTACTGCAACGCGCTCTATGTGGGGCTGCCCGAGAGGTTGGTCCGGAGGCTGCAGCTGGTGCAGAATGCCTCAGCCTGTCTCCTTACGGGGACAGGTCGCAGGCAGCACATGAAACCAGTACTCTGGGCTCTGCACTGGCTGCCTATAAAGCATCGGGCCAGGTTCAAGGTGCTGGTTTTAACCTTTAAAGTTCTTCATGGCCTGGGCCCTGCTTCTCTGCAGGACCGCCTCACTCCCCATGTGCCCGTGCGACCCTTGAGATCGTCTGTGGGAACCTTTTTGGAGGTTCCCCGGGCGAGGCAGGTGGCCACCGATGTTAGATATTTTTTGGTGGCTGCCCCTGTGCTGTGGAATTCGCTCCTGGAGGAGGCTCAGTTGTCTCCCACTCTCCTGCTGTTTCGGCATGTATGTAAGACCTGGCTGTTCCAGCAGGCTTTTGGCGAGGGGTAGGGGTGGGGGTGGGAGGTTTCCCCACTTTGTATTATATTTTAAATTGTTTAAAAAAAGTTATATTGTTTTATTGGGTGTTGGAATGTTTGCCACCCCGGGCTGCCCTGTGGGCAGGAGGGGCGGGATATAAATTTTAAATAAATAAAAAATAAATAAATCAATAGTAAGGCTTGTACATGAACAGACATCCTCACAACCTACCCTAAGGCTTTTCTATCTTTTCAAATAAAAATAACTTCCGCACCCTTATGCAAAGATGTGCATTGATTGGACAGATGGAGTGTCCTTAAGACCTGGCCTTGACTTATGTGGAAGTTCATTCAAAAGTTCTGGAAGAAAGTCTGTTTGGCTGTTTCAATATTTTAAAACACAGGACCAATTTCAGTTTTTTTAGAGAAGAATTTTGTCTGTAATCTCAATCGTAAAACTGATGACTTGCCAGGGCATTAAACACTAACAGGGATGAGTACAGTGCCTCCTTCCTTTTTCTCCAAAAAGTGATTTCTAGTGTTAAATTTCCTACTGCACATAGCTGGTGGGTTCTGATTTTTCAGGGTGTTTACAATATCAGAGAAGTATGGCTACAGGATTTTTGTTAGTTTTGATTGAACAATTAGATATGGTGGTGTATATAGGAATGTTTGTGTTTATATTTTGTTTATTGTTATGGCCATGTGGCTTGCAATAAATTTAAATATATATATATATATAGGGTGTTTACAAAGCTTGAAACATGCAGGTTCACTGCAGATGTACAACAACTGATTTATCCTTGAATGAATTTTAGTCCATGAACTAAAATATTTGTCTACCTGGAGTTATTTTTTAGACAGTAAACTAGATGTGGTTTCGTGCAGCTGCGTTTTAATCTGTGTACTGAATTGCTGTTTGCAGAACAAAGATGCTGCATCAGATTCATTCTTGCAGTACCTCTGTTGACATTGGCCCAACCTGACTCTGTTAAAGTCAATGGGGTTGTGCTGCAAATGGATTTGACTCAATGGGCCTACTCTCTTTCACTGCACACTTACTTTGCAATCATTTACACCTTTGGGGTGGGAGTGAAATGCTACCAGATATGGGCATAGGTGCCCATTTTATATTCAACAAGCTTAGTAGTGAATGACTACAGAAGGTGGAGAACCAGGCTCAGTGACTATTAAAGATTCACACAGAAAAGCTTATTTTAATGGAAAACCTTTTTATTTGGATGATTACATTGGTACTGCAATAGCATGGATGGCAGTAAAAAGGGCTGAGTTCAATATCCAGGTTTTTTTCTTCTTTCACTTGATCAACACTAGCTTTAGCCCCTAACCTGAGTACCAGTCTCACCTCCCCTTGGCACCCTTGATTGTCCAGATTTCCCCCTCACAAGAAGAGTGTAAGGGGTTAGAAGGCATAAAGCAACATTGTAATAGACAAAAATAAGGGAACTGGGAACCACATGGATGATAACATAAAATTGCTGTCTCCCAAGGCCTATGTGGGAGACCCACCACCATGCAGAGAAGACAGTTTCTTAGCATTCACCAGGTTACGTTAGCCTAGAATTGACTCTTCCTTTCCCACACCCCATTGTGTGGACTCACTCACTCCTAACCTTGTTTTCTGAGCTGGACACATCCAGGAATGGGATAGGGCCCTCTTTTTTTCCCTTCAGTGGTGTAATGTTCAGCACACTGGGTGTTTTCAGATCATGGACACAAGGCTGCCTTAGCATTGCCTTTGTCCCTCTGCCACCTCATTTGCCCAAATAGCCCCAAAAAAGTGGGGGAGGGGCTGGCCAGCTACGTGGAGGTGCATCTGCATGTCTGCATGCCAACGTCCTGGGGGAATCTCACCAGCAGAAGGAGGGCCACCATATCCATTGGGGTTGGGTACTGCAGGTGGAGGAGGGGAGGTGCACACCATTAGTGGCTGCCGCACCTTGTCCATCCCGGGGGGGTGTTGAGACCCCTGGGGAATGCGTTCTGGTGCTTGGGGAGCACTCCTGGGCTAGGTGCTCTCACCACCACCTGTATCTGTACTGTTCTCAGCACTGACATACCTATCCCCAGTGCCACCTACAGCCTCCCCCACCCCTTCTTGACTCATCAGGTTTGTTCAGTTGTGTCACTGTGGCAGGGTCACTTTGTTGTTCCATACTCAACACTTAATTCCTGCAGCAGTTGCCATTGGTGACCATGTGGGTGCTGCCATCCTCAATTTATGGTGCGCTGCTGTCCCATGGCATACCCTGCTTGTGGCTCTGCACTTTGAGGGCCCACCTTCAGCACCTATAGTATGACACGATATCAGACATGGCCCCACTTCCAAAGACACATGGGCTGCAAAGGGAAATGCTTTCAGACAGACCTGTGGGTGCTCTACTTGAATCACTGTGGGCTGCTTTTTGGTTTGCGTGCATCTGGGGATGGTACTGCAAGGGCAGAGCATGTTTGTTATTAGGCACAACCTCAGGTAGGCTGTGGTGGCCATTGATTGTGCGTGGCCATTATTGGACTCCCCTCCATCTCGTTTATGTTTAGACCTTGCTGTTTCCCCTTTACAAAGGCCAAGGGGAACCAAGGCTCTGTTACCTTGACAATGGGAAGCAGGTACAGTCAGCCGTGACCACTATGGTGACACCCATGCTTCTCCACCATGCAGTGGAGCCACATTTCCAGGTTGGTGTAGCACTGGGTAATATGGTGCTAGGGGGTGTATGTTATCAGCCATGGGCCGCCCTGCTCCCATGCTACACCACTATGCCATTGGGTGATTTTGCATGTCTTTGTGCATCCGTTGGACAGTTCATGGTGGGATCTGTTCAGAAATATGTAATGTGCAGGCTAACCTACAGTTTGACATGCCACGTACATATGGTTCATGCATCACAGTGGACCCCCACTATGATAGCTGCATGGTACATGACTATGATAGGACCTCTTACAACCACACCCCTCATGCACAACCCTTCTATCTATGGCATGGCACATCACATTCCATACCTCCCATTATTTGGGGAGCTCTGGGTACAGGGTTGTGATGCAGCCATATATGGCTGTGTGTGCCAGGATGGACATATAAAGATGCAGGGGACCCTGGTTGCCCGTCGTGATGCCTACATTTGAAACCCCCATTACAGTCACATTGATGAGCTATGCTCCACAGGGAACCCCCTTGACTGGAACCGGCCAACACCAAATGGTTATGGCTTATTGGGGAACCAGGGTGCGGAATGGCCAGGAGTGTGTACTTCCCAGTACTCACCAAATCCTATATCGTGGCCACTGGCTATCCCAGTGAATGAGGTGTTGGATAGGATGGGCACTATCTTCTGCTGGTGGGAAGGCAATGCAGCTATTGTCTGCTCTCTTGAAATGCCCCGTTCCTCCATTGCTGCCAGTGTCTTTTTAGTTCCATTCCTTAGGCCATGCCATTTTTATGCTTGACCTTATGGTTTAGTCGGTCGTGCTGTCCAGCTGCATTGACAGCCCTGGTTGGCTGTTGCTTCCCAGAACTCCTCATGCATTCTGGTAGCATGCACCCCATGATCTTTACCCATTGAATGTTTGAGGTCTCTGAGGATGCAGCTGACGAGGACTGACACCTCCTCTACACTCTACTTTAACTGATGTTTCGATTTCTTTCCAGTGACTGCTCCATTGGTGCCACTTGTTGATGGTTTCTCCTGGTGTCCTGTATTTCCAAGGGGGATGGGGTTCTCCTCCATTTCTCGCCCTTCCCTAGATAGCCGCACATGGTAGTTGCTGCTTCTGCAACTCTTTAGCCTCTTGGAGGGCAACCATGAGGTTTTGCTCTGGGTCTGGATTCCTATCACCTATCTGTTGTGGCTTAGATGCCCTCACAGGAGTACGCAATGGGGGTCTTGCCCTTGCCTCCCTTTGTTGTCATGTCCTTTTTGGTTTGGCCTCTACCAGCACTGGGCATGGTTGGTGTTCTGCCATGAACATGGCTGCTGTCACTCAGCTTTATACTCTGAGGTGTTTTGTGCGCAAATGCATGCAGGTGCAACACAGCCGACTGACAGGGCCCATATGTGCAGACGTCTGAGCTGCCATGTGCATGTGAGCGCATCCTGGCGCTCATCTTGCATATGCAGTGTGCTGTACCAGCACACAACCAGAATACCGCTGCCCTCCCCTCCAGCTCCACCTTCCTGCAGGAATGAGGCCAGCAGGGTGACCCTTGACTTAGTGTCTGCTATGCAACATTACACCTGCCATTCCTACCCCTGTCCATGTTCCCCTTATTGCAATTCAGCATTTACTTTTCATGCAACTGCCTGCCCCTCAGTACATCATGGTGCTATGACTCATGTCCTTGATGGTGAATGATTTGTTAGTCTGACAGCTTATCTGGCCACCCCACTGTCCCACACAGTACAGTACTGGGTACTTTAGCTGTCTCTCAATGAAGTCTGGTGCATCCACACATCACCTATCATGTGGACAGGTTCACAATCCTTTTCATCTGCATGATGATGCAGACAGACAGGGTTTTCCCCCAGTCTCATTTGATCTGTCCCCCCCCACCCTCTTTCCAGTACCCTCTCTGCTCCCTTGATGGGTGTACCAGGGGGATGCCTCAGTTGGGGGCAGCAGCTCAGTACATCCTTCTGTGCTATTGCTGGAACCAGTGATGGGCACATGTCCCTGACCATCCATCCACTTGCTGCCCCACCTCTGTGCATCTGCTGCTGGGTGGGCTGCATTACTTTCTGGGCATGGCAATGCCTGCCTTTTGCATTTGGGAACTTTCTCCCTATCTGCCTGGACCATTGCCCCTGCTCTGTTCAGATACCCATTGTTTGCCCCTCCTGCACCCGAGCCCTCTTCCCATTCATGACCATTTGCACACTGACACTTTGGTGCTTTATTGCTGTCCCTTATGCTGTGCACTTGGTTTTCTCCCTCTGCTGTGCTGCCTCCCCTATCTATCTGCCTCTGCCATTGGTCGAACCTTGCACATGGTTTCTGTGCGCGCAGCCTGTTCTTCCATCCTCCTCCTGCTGATGGATTTTCTTCACGGTTTACACATGTTTATCCTTTGAGCTAAGCGTGGCTCTATGCACGGGATGTGCAGACCATGGGATCAAGATCAATGTTTTTGAAATGTGCTGCTATTTTGTTGTTTAAACTTTCTGTGAATTAAAAATATATATAAAAAACCACAGAAAACAAAGTATTCTAGCTCTGATTTCTGACCTTCCCTTATTCATATGTGACCCTTTGTTGTGCAGCTTACCTACAAAAGCCTTTTGAAGACCAACAGGGACTCAGCTCAGTGGTATAATAAATCACAGATCACCAGGTCACGGAACCAATCCTTTATAATGTATTGCTAGCTATTTCTGAGTCCTCCCTTTGCCCATTTTCAGACAACAAAGTCTTTGTATAAAAACCCCCAAACACAATAGCTACATTTCTCTCAAAACCCTCAAAGTGGATCAGAAAACACATACATAACAAACCGAGTTGCAGGAATGGAAAATAATGATTAGCTGGTTAATAGCAGCTGTTTTAAGCTTCAGGATACTCGGTTCCTAAGCTGATATCTTAGCAGGAGTGTCATTATCTAAAAGCCATCAAAAGGTTATTTTCTTATTTCATTTTTATTGGTGCAGATACAAAAATAATAAAGATGAACTTGCTACTAGAAAAGACTTTATTGAGTTTATTCCAGTTCTTAGGCTGAAAAGGTAGTAATTACAAATTGGGAGTTGGCTTCAGTCATTTCTAATAAAAATCACAGGGGCAACTTGTGCTTGTGTGAGATCCATTTCATGGGCGCGCGCGCACACACACACGCACACACACACACACACACTCTCCCTGAATGCCATTTGAGGAAAGGAGTATTTTTAGCAATAGCTATTTATTTGTTTACCTTGCCCCTCCCACCAAAGGTGGCTCAGGGCAGCTGAGTTTTACTGCCAACACGAACAAGGGCAATTCCAGTTATGGTAGGGTCCAGGGCATACCTAAGTCAGAATCAGGGCCAGGGCAGTGTCAATATTGGGTCCAGAGGAGGATTGGGGGCAAATATAAGTCAGGGCTCAGCATGGCAGAGCAGGCTAGATCAGGACAGAGAATATGACAGACATTCTACCCAGCTTCCTGCTGCTATCAGCCAGCATTATATCCTGCGTGGCAGCCAACCAGGAAGCTTGGAAAGGTCTGGGATGCAGGGGCCTGTCAAGGGTATGGTTGTCAGGTGTCCAGGAATTATGCTGTTTATCCAGTGTCCAGGAGGACCTGTATCCTGGATTGCATAATGTCCCGGAATAGCTCAAGATGTACCAGCTAAGCTCTTAAATGGGTAGAATGCATTGGGAAATATGCTATTGCAGGGGCCGCATGAATTCTGCATTGCTGCGACTGCAACAATTTTCAACAAATTTTGAATTTGACCAAATTGTTGCAGAAATTGGGTGCAGGCACATGAGACAGAGTGGGGAGGCTACCATGGCTCAGGTAACCTTACCCCACTCTGGGAATCTGGGCCACGTGATGCATTGCATCATGTGGCTAGCGCCTTCCAGATATTCCCCATGCCCTGGGTGGGGAGAGTAGCTGGCTGCTACATGACGTGCCCTTGAAAAAATTCTGAGGACGTGTCATGGAGTGGTCTTATTCCAACTAGGGAAAGAAGGATGGCCAAGGCAGGGCTACTCGTGTGGAGGGGCTGTGCTTGCCCTGCCACTTGAGGAACACCACTGCAGGGCCTTGAGCAGTGGGCGCTGTCACCCATTGCACATGGCCATGTCACACCTGGGGGCAGGATCTCAGTTGGGCTGGGGAAGGGAGGTGGGGCGGGGCCAGGTGACTGCTTTGTGTGGTTGGCAGCACCGTGGCCTACCCCGACTGTGGGAAGCACTCTAACAGGTCAGCCCACCCAGCTTCCCCCTGACCATCTGCCAGGCTCCCCATGTGGAGGCAGCAATTGCTCTCCATGAGACTGCACAGAGATTGGGCTGCTGTAGTACATGTGGCCTCACCCATTCATGTGAGGTCTCTACTAGTGTAGAATTGCAGCCTGAATGGGGACCAATGTGAGAAAGCTAATGAGATGTCAGCACTAGGGGTGCAGCAAGTATTGCAATCAGTACTTGCCAATAATACCCACATTTGTGGGCATCCTTTTGGGCACCCAATGGGTTACCCAGTCACCTATTGGGTGCCTGGATGCCTGGGAAAAAAAATCCAGCCCAGAAATGCAGTTTCCTGGATTTTCCGGGATACCCTGGGGTGTCGATCCCAAGCCGGGGATGCTCCCTGGGCTGACTTACCCACCCGGCTGCTCCTCCTGGCCACTGGGTTCTTTCCACTCAGCTTCTCTGGGGGGTGGGGGGAGGAGGAAGGACAGAAAGGAGTGCTTGCATGTCTGAAGGCATTGCACGCATGACCTGCATGCAACCTGTGTGTACCCTGGCTGTGAGACTATGGTGTACTGCAAACCCATTGGTTTTTCTGGCTGGCACCTACACAGGGCTTGGAGGCTGGGAGGAGGCAGGAGCCAAAGCAGGGCAATGCAGGGAAGGACTTTGTACAGGGTAATGCCATGGTAGTCCACTGGCATACTGGCATTCCACTGTCCCGCCGATGTTCTCCAAATTGGCATTCCAGTGTCCCACCAATGAATAACTAATTCTAATCTGTCATATATTCTACTGTCCCACCAATGAATTCTGTGTTCCACTATATCGTTCAAGCAATGAATCCATATCTGCACCCTTGTTTTTCCTCTAAAGCTTTAATGACAGAAGGAAGGGTTTTGCAAACACAAAAGTTTTCCTGTAATAATTCCAAAAATGTTTTTGTGGCAGGGCTAGGCCACAAGATGGCACTGACCATGAGGTGAAACAAAAATGGCCACCCACAGGAAGAGGAAATAGGTGGACGGAGTTAAGTGTATCAATGAGAGGCAAGCAGGAAGTTAAAGTCAGTCTGCTCTGGACTACAGAGGAGAGCACATCTTTTGAAGAGGCTGATTGGAAGGTTCCTGACCTGAGTGCCTTGAGAAGAGGCTGGGTGTGAGTTGGGGATAGCTAACCAATGGACTATATGTGATTAATTAGGCTACTGGTGATATGACTGACTTCTATACAGAAAGACTGGCCAGAGGCATGGTGCCAGGCCAATGAACTTTGGGGGTGCAAATAAACTGTTTAAGTATTTTACCCTTGTGTAACAGTTTTCTTGGGACTGATCCTGATTTAACGGTTAAGTGGGGGGCCCTGCTACAGTCTCATCTGCATCTTGCAATGTGTTTTATATTTCTCTTACAAAGGCAGGCGATTTCAGCTTTCTTCCCACATGAATCTACATGTGAAAACTCTTGTTTTTATTACTTCTATAAACTTATTCTGACAAGCATTCTGTATGGAAATAAATTGCTTTTACATTGTCTTATCATTTTAATGCATAGATTCTGTGAACTGCTCAGCACCATTCAGTAGCTGCAAAATATGGAATGTATGTACTATATAATATATAATAGTATATATTTTACAACAAAAACTATTATTAAAGATAAAACACCTGCAATGTGCACTTGCACATTGCAGGTGTTATCTTTAATAATATCCATGCACATAATGTCAATAGAGACTGCACAGGAAAGGGCTTCCTGGCAAGGAATAGCACAGGGGAGTCCAAGGAGGGAAAGTATGCTGCCCTAATCTTGGCGTGGGGATGGCTGGATGGGCCACACACCAAATGTTTTGAGCAGTTTAAGGTGCCAGGCTTGGTTCTCTGTGAATGATCTCCTCCACCAGGAATGTCAGCTGGTTTGCATATCGGCAGTCGACTGCCCATTGCATGCCCTTGCCTGGACTTGGAATGGTCCAGGCAAGGTCTGAACCTCCCTGCATGGAATGGTCCAGGCGGCCCTTCCTTCAATGGTGCCGGGGGATCAGTCTGTGCTCATTGAAGTGGCAATGCTGTAGTAAGGCAACAAGGAAAATTGTTAGTTCAGACTGCCCCACTCCCACCTTCCTCCCCAGTATTTCAGCCCTTGCCTGCCCAATCTAACAGCTGCCCTTCCTAGCCAAAGGGAAGCAGGAATGAACACCTGGCCTAGGTTGCTGCTGGGCAGGTGCTGTTGCGGGATCTCTGGGGCATGTGGTTCTCCTCCTGCGATCACTGCCTGCCGTGGTTCCTTCCCCTCCCTCCAAGCAGTCCGCCATCCTGTCATGGTGCCTCTTCCTGCCCAAAAGGAAGCAGGAATGAGCACCTGCCTTAGGTTGCTGGTTATTATTATTATGAGCATTTATATAGCGCAAGCAATCTACCTGGTGCTTTACAAAGAATAAGATAGACTCGGTCCCTGCCTGAGAGCTTACAATCCTTTTCCTCCCTCTCCCCAGCCCACTGTCCCACTATGGTGCCTCTCCACACCCACCTGATGTAACAGCCACCCTTCTTGGTCAAAGGGAAGTGGGAATGAGCACCTGGCTTGGGTTGCTGCTGGCTCACTGCTGCGGTAGGTTCTCCAGGGCACAGTCGCCACGCACTGTTCCTGTCCTCTCCCCCTGCCATGTCCCGGCGGAGAATTCTGCTGCTCTCCAGGACTCTCCTGGCTACCTGTGAATAAAGAAACACCCCCGCCCCAGAACTAGATAGTGATAAACAGAAGCTTTCATCATGCAGCTGTGTAAATGCAGCCCCCCTCAGGTGCATTAACTTACTATTACTGTGGCAGTCATTCCGGAGAAGGCAACCGGTTCTGAAGAGCGAGCATTGGGCAAAACCAGGAGATGAGACAATGCATGACTGAATTTTGGCATGTGTTGGCGTTTTAAGGCTTCAGCGAGTGTGAGAACAGAGAGAGGGGCAAGAAGCAGTTTCTCCTTGGAACACTCTCTAGGCTTTTCACGTGTGACTCTATGGTGCTGGCAGACCTTCATGCATGTAGGCTATGCTCAACTTAACTGATGGGATGCAGATGCGTGGGCACACATTAACCTGCATTCACCCACACAGCGGGCTCTGTATGTTCTGTGACCTATGAGCTGGGGCTCTGTGTCGGTTGGGTGGTGACCATGAGGCTGGTTGGAGCAAAAGCTTAGTAGATGGGGAGGTGGACACCCACCTGGTGTGGGACGATCGTCTCCCCTGTGACATAGCCTCACTGGAGGAGAGACACCTTAGCCCTGGGCAGAACTAAATTAGAGCAGTGTTGTAATGAGGACCAAGCCAATGTGTTACATTAGGCCTCTAGGGTTAGGGGTCTGAGAAGTGAGTGGGTGCATGCTTCCATCTCCTTCCTCTTTGTGCTATGTTAATCCTTGAGAGAGGAAGGCCAACTGGGTTGTCCTGTGAAGTTCAGGGCTTGACCTGCAAAGATCTGTAGCTAGTTAGGACTCTGTAAGTTACACTCCGGCATGAGAATAACTTGCATACACTAGGATTTGTCCCAAATTATTTATGTATCTAAATTTAAATGGATATAAACACTTTATACATATAAACAGTTTGACCTGTGTCTGTTTCACACATCATGCAGTGGTGAGCTTAACTCCGTCTGAGCTTTTAAAATAGTGTTATTGACAAACAAGAGCCCCAATCTCCACCCGTCTCCAATTCTTTGTGTGCCCAATGATGTATTTAAGTATAGGATCCTTGTTTGTAGAGCCAGGCTTGAGTGGTGCTCTTTTATGCTTCAGCTGCTGTACTTGCATTTTCATCTTGCCAACTGGTATAGCTTTTACAAGGGTGCAAATTATTTCCCCTCTGTGGATAACACTCTTGATTTATTTTAAGCAACACTTAGAAGCATTATACAGTGTCCTGTTATTCTTTTGTGTGTCACCCCTCATGCGTCCTTTCCCTTTCCTCTCCCAAGTGCAGGCATGTGGTCTCGTGACTCTAGTACATTATGCATCTTGTCAGTGCAGATCAAAGTCATCTTGGTAACAATGTGTATGTGAACAAGCAGAGAGTAAACAATCAACACTGAGCATAAACACTCTGGTGCCAGAACTTTGTCTGTTATTTTCTAGAGTGGAGCTGCTGTGCTCTCATCCTCCAGATGTTTCATCCTGGGACATACCATCCTGAGCCAGAAAGTTCCCTTTGATGTGATGTGCAGCACAGCTAGTGGGGATGCAGAAAGAGTGACAAACTACACACTGATGTATACCCAGATGTGAGAAGAAACCCAGAAGTTGTCCAAAATGGGCTGTTAACTTTTGCCTGAAAGTTCTGCGCGCAGAAAATCCAGGTAACAGAAGCACATTGGTAAGTTAGTTTCCTAGAGTCTATCTTTGTTTGCACAAAAGCCCATATTCATGCTGAAACAAATGTTTGGAGCATACAAATGACTGTGCAAAGCATGTGGAAACAGTTTTTGAGTCCAAGCTGATGCTAGTCAAAGCTTTGACCTCTAGTGTGCATGCATAGTAATTGCAGTATCCAGTTCTCTCCAATCCCGAAAACAGGGATGGGCAACACCTAGTCTACGCTGGCTTTTATTTGGCCTCTTTCCAGTTCCTGGATCTGGCCCCTCTGGTCCTGAAGAAATTTGTTGAGGGGGAAGGAAGCAGAGGGTGCAGCCTAACCTGGACAGCACTAACCCAATTTGGGCAATGTTACCACAGATTGGGTAGCCTTACTGTGGGATGCAGTGCTTCGTATGGCTGGCAGCCACAAGATGTACACCCCGCCCTGGGGAAGGGTGGGCAGCTGGCTGCTACGTGATGCACCTTCTGAAAAAGACAAGGGATGCAGCACATGGCAGCATTGCCCAATGTGGGGTAATGCTCCCCATATTGGGTTAAGAGGGCACCTCCCCTGACCCACCCTGCAGGGGGGTCCACCTCGGGGCCCAGAGTGTCAGATGCATTCTCCATCCCCATGCAGCCACATCACGGTCAGGGAGAGGATAATGGGCAGGCAGAGGGAGGATGTTTGGGGCTGGATGCCCGCACGTGTGATGGGTGCCTTGGCCTACCCCAGGTGTAGTGAGATGGTCAACAGCAGTCCACCTGCCTGGCTTCCCTCTGTGTGTGTGTGTGGCCTGTCTACCCTGCTCTTTACACTGGCCCCACAGTGTAGCCGCTGAAATTGCCTGGCCATGGGGAATCAATCCTGACTGGGCTCATTTGGTTGCACCCAAAGATAAGTGTGTTAGTGTAGGGGCTGGAGCTGTAGTAGTCCACATCTGTGGGTCTAAATCATTAGGGATGGGCGAACACATCGCGGTTCGGGTTTGGTGGTTTGGTTTGGCTGTTCTGTTCGGATTCGGCCGTTGGGTTCGGCCACTGCGTTTGGTTCGGTTTGGGCGTTCAGAAAAAGGCTCTCTGAGCGAGGAATGATGGCCCCAGACCCATGACGGTGGGTCCTGGGGCAAGAGTGGCAGCTTCTAGATATTGGCCACAGCCCTCCCTGCCAGTAACGTAGGCCCCAGAACCATGACGGTGGGTCCTGGGGCTGGAGTGGCTGTTTCTTGGTGCGGTGGAATGACATCGCCTCTGTGTGAGGAATAATGGCCCCAGACCCATGATGGTGGGTCCTGGGGCTAGAGTGGCAGCTTCTAGATACATATTGGCCACAGCCCTCCCTGCCAGTAACGTAGGCCCCAGAACCCTGATGGTGGGTCCTGGGGCTGGAGTGGCTGTTTCTTTTTTTATATATATCTATCTCTACACTAAATCTAACTGCTATTAACTATTCTAAAACCTATTGAACTAAATGGAATATCCTAATAATTAACTACAAAGGCCTTGTCCTACAAACACACTGTATCTCTATCTATCTCTATAACTAAGCTAACTACTATGTATATCTATCTAGTAACTATCTATCTAATAACTATCTATCTATATATACAATATTACACAGGGGGAAACACAAAGAACACAGGGAGGGGTACAAAACTGAAATGAAAATCAATCTAATAATAATCCTACTCTAAATAAATCCAAAACTTAAAACAGGGGAAGGGAATCAGGGATGGAATAAGAGGGAGAGGGAAAGGATTCAATGGAGGGGGGAGGGAGGAAGGAAGATTGAACACAGGGAACACAGGGAGGGGTAAAAACAAAAAATAACACCTAAATCTATCTAATATAATCTAAATAAATGATAATATGGAGGTAAATGGGTTGGATGGGTGAAATAGGAGGAGGATGGCAATGGATTAGGAATAGGAATGAACAAAAACTGCCAGGAGAGAGGGAGCCTTCTGAAACGCCTGCTGTTCAGGAACAGTGACTAGCTCAGAAGGTGTTGGGAAGGGGGGAGGCAATCAGTTTTATTTCTTGCTGCGCCCGCCTCACCGCAAGTCCCATTCGCTCCGTGCAGCCTAGCCCGTGGCCAATCGTAGACTGTGAAGCCAGTGGTCTGAGGCGAAAAGGGATGGTGACTGGGCAGGCTGGCTGCTACTCCAATCCTTTCCACCCCTGGTGCCTGGAAGTCTGGTCCTCAGCTGACTCCCCTTCCCTGTCACGTTTTGCCTTCCAGTGACAGGTTTTTGCCACCTGAACTCACCCGAACGCGATCTGAACTAACCGAACTATTCGGTCATTTTGATGTACGGAATCTAGTTCGGTTCGGTCAGTTCATGTTCGTGTTCGTGTTCCGTCATCCGAACAGGCCGAGTTCGGGCCGAACTCCGAACGTCCGAACCGCGTACGCCCATCTCTATAAATCATTGGGAGGTGGGGGTGGTGCAGGTTCCCCTTGACCCACATTAGCCCCAACACTAAAAATCCAGGATGCTTCATGTGGGGTCAGACCAAAATATGCATGGGTAGGGGCACACACCCACTGCACACCCATCCTTGGCCCATTTGATTCCCCTCCTACTCACCAGATGTGCATGGGCGCTCCACGCAGTGAACACGGATCAGCCCCCAGCCATGCCTGTTGAAAAATGGCTATTGTCTCAGCACACCTTTCCCATATTTCTTTACCACACCATATCTTTCTTTAGTCCACACCCTGCTGTCTCTTTGCCACGCCTTACAAATTTCTCCTCGTAATGAGATAATGTTGACTCAGATAATGCTCTGTTTTGACACTGGAACTCAAGGGATTAAACACAAATATTTTGGGTGATTTAGATCACTATCACTATGTATTTTTTATTTTTTTTGGGTGCAGCACTATTAGTCATTTTTAAAAGGCCAGCATGGACCCAAACATAAAGGTTCCCCCCTCTTGTCCCAAAGGACTAAATACTTATATTGACCCAGATGTTATGTCACTGAAACCAATCTCCCAGGAGCACCACAGTGGGCCTAGACATCATATATATGGGTGTTTTCAGATGAGCAAGTAAATGGGGAGGGGTTATCCATGACTGCTGAGTGGCTCTGCCATGGAGCACCCACACGTGGTATGCGTGGGGAGTAGGGCTGAAGCGGCAAGTCACTGTGGTAACTGTTTGCCCAGGCTTTTGGGAGGGAGGGTGGGTAGGGAGATTTTAGTCCCCCACCTATTGGTTTTTGTAGCCCTGTTAATATTTAAATATGTATGATTGTTTTAAATTGATTTTACTGTATTTTTATTATTGTGTTTTAACTGATGGAAGCCGCCCCGAGCTGCCTGGCAGGAGGGGCGGGGTAAAAATTGACAAATAAATAAATATAAATAAATAAAACTTTTTCCGATGGAAAAAGCTCTTCCGCAATGAGCATCATGATGCGCTAGAGACGTTCATTCCGCTACTTTCATTCTGCTAGTTCCGCCGTTCCGCTACTTTCATTCCACTACTTCCAAAGACTGTGAAAATAGCGGAATAATGTTTTTTCCGACAGTTTCTATCTTCCGCAATTTCCACCAGCACTGCAAGGTAGTGAAAAATGCTTGTTCCGAAAGTTTCCACGATTATTCCGACAGTTTCCGAATTAGCGGAATGTCGGCAGAATTAGTGGAATGCCGGCGGAAAAGCTGCGGAACGTCCTGGGCATTTCTGAAATGGCCGAATGAAATAGCAGAACGGAAAAAGGAGTTACCGCTTCAGCCCTAGTGGGGAGACAATCAAAAGGGCAACTTTCAGTGTGGCTACTGTGGGCACAGAGGCAGTCGTTGCACATTTGGCTTGCCCTGTATGGCTCACTGGATTTCCTGGCATCGCTCCATCAGTGCCTGAGAGTGAGTGCTCTGTGACTCTTAGGATCCACCTTCAGATGAGTGGTCATATCTGTGGCTGATGGGTAGCCATGCGGTCAGTGGCAGCCCTACGCTGAGGCGCTCCCACCCCGTCCCCGGTGCCACTGACAGTAGCACTCACTAGCGCTACTGTCAGTGGCACCAGGACAGGGGAGAGTAGGGGCAGGGCACAGTGCTCTTACTGAGCGCTCTCTGCTTCTGTCTCTGCCAGTGCGGCAGCTGAAATTGACATGGGAGCACCCCGCTGCTCTGACTGCGTGGTGCTCCCATGTCAGTTTCAAGCTGCCGGTAGAGACAGAGAGTGCTCAGTCAGTGAGCGCTAGCCTCTGCCTGCCCTTCTGGGACTCCAGAGTCTGGAGTCTCAAAAGGGACAAACTTAGCCTGAACATGAGTCGGGCGGCTCAGCGTTCAGACCAAGTGTGCCACTAGGGAAAGGAAATTTCCATAAGCGGCAGCTTTTCATTGAGCCCTATGGGCTCAATGCAAAGCCTCAGTTGGGCGTTCGGTGGAGGCGCTCGGCGGCGGGAGATGCTGTAGGTGCATGCTTGAACAGAGTTGAGCATGCACTCCGCAGCACATCTTGCCGCCGAGTGCCTCCATTGAACAGTGAACTGCCTGCGGACCGTGCCAGCAGCCAGTTCCTGGGAGGGACCCCGGCAACAATGGTAAGTAAACGTGCACGCGGCGGGGAGGGGGTTGGGGAGCAGAGGCTAGGGGCCTGGGATGGAAGGGGGGGAGGGTGTGTAAGACTGGGGAATGGGGGGAGGGTGGTGTGCACACCCATCCTCCCCCCATTCCCCAGTCTCGCACACCCTCCCCCCCTTCCATGATCCCAGGCCCCTAGCTTGGGAGACACTGGGGAAGGGGGGGTGAGTGGCTGGGGGGACTTGGGGAGCAGAGACTAGGGGCCTGGGATGGAAGGCGGGGAGGGTGTGCGAGACTGGGGAATGGGGGGGAGGGTGGTGTGCACACCCACCCTCCCGCCATTGCCCAGTGTCGCACACCCTCCCCTCCTTCCATCCCAGGCCCCCAGCCTGGGAGACAATGGGGAAGGGGGGGGTGAAGGGAGTGGGGGCTAATGGGTTAGAGTAGTGGGGGCTGGGAGCCAGGGCTCCTGGGTTCTCGGGGAAGGGAGTGGGAGCTAGTGGGTTAGTGCAGGGGGGACTGTGTGGTAAAATTGAGGTTTGGAAATCCTGAGAGAGATGTCACTGCAAATCATGTGATTTCAATTGTGTTCAAAATGCTGGAAATGGGATGTGCGTGGTAAAATTGATGGGTCCCTGTGTTTTGGGTTTATAAATTATTTATTTTAAGCTTGATGTGCATGTAGACGTGTTTTCTTCCATCCAATGTTAAGCCTGGGAACTCCTTGCTGCTGAGTTATGCCAGTGTTTTGCCAGTTTTATGCCTGTGTTTTGGGTGTTTCCTGTGTTTTGGGTTTATAAATTATTTATTTTAAGCTTGAGGTGCATGTAGACTCTGTTTTCTTCCATCCGATGTTAACCCTGGGAACTCCTTGCTGCTGGGTTATGCCATACCACTGGCCTACCGTCCCCCTAGCTCCACCTACCGTTCCCCTGGCTCTGCCCCTAGGCCCACCGGCCCGGCCTTACTGCCCCGGTGCCCCTCCAACAGCAAAACCCACCAGCCACCCCTGCATGTGGGGTAGTATCTCCTCTGAAAACACCCTATGACTTGTTTGATAGCTCATAGAAGCTGCAAAGCTCAGTCTATTGATTTTTAAAAAATGCTGTAAAATGATTATAAAATTCTAGGAAGAGGCCTCTTTTGCTTTAAAAATGTGGCTTCTTGTTTTTGTTACCCAGCAATATAAAATTTTGACTGAGTGACATAAAATGCCACATAGAGCTCAACAACATTTTCCTTTGTCTGTTTGTTTGGCTATGAAGCAATAACTCTTGAAAGCTGCATCCATTACTTCCATAATGGAAGTATGGGGGGTGATATTGGACGCGGATCTCCGCCTGGATCGGCAGGTGGAGGCAGTCGCGAAGGCTGCTTTCCGCCAGTTGTATCTGGTGCAGAGGCTGCGTCCGTTCATCTCCGGCCCGGACCTGGCCTCCCTCATCCATGTCTTCGTCACCTCGAGGCTGGTCTACTGCAACGCGCTCTACGTGGGGCTTCCCTTGTTCCTGGTTTGGAGGCTGCAGCTAGTGCAGAATGTGGCGGCTGTGCTCCGGACTCTGCACTGGTTGCCAATAGCGTGCCAAGCTAGATTCAAGGTTTTGGTGTTGATCTACAAGGTTCTTCACGGTCTGGGCCCCTCGTACCTCAGGGACCGCCGCGCCCCAGGGCGCCTCCTTCAGTCTGCTGGGGGTGTCTTCCTGGAGGGGGTCCACAATGGAGAGGGCATTCTTGGTGGCTGCGACGCGCCTCTGGAACTCCCTTCCGGAGGAAGCTCGCCTGGCCCCAAGCCTGTTGACATTCTGGCGAAGTTGTAAAATCTGGCTGTTCACCCAGGCCTTGTGGGAGGGTGGGTTAGAGGGTTTTTATCTCCCCTACCCTATTTATTGTGTTAATGTTTCCTGGGCCCTGTTTTAATACTTGAATTGTATTCTTGATGTGTTTTAAATTGTTTTTTATATATTTTATATGTATTTTTATCGTTGGAAGCCGCCCCGAGCGGTTCCCAGGAGGGGTGGGGTAAAAATCTAGAAAATAAATAAAATAAATTAATAAATAATATTAGGGAATATTTTAGAAGATTAGCAATGGGAAGTTTTTGGTGAAAACTTGAAAAATCTGAAAAGGCTCTATTCATGAGTACCCCTCCTTGGACCTCTGATTCATTATAACATATAGAATTTTGATAGGGAAACTAGCCATTGAAGAAAGGGTGACTGGTTCTGATGTCTGATATCTGAAGGTTCTAGTGGTGATCTAGGTAAGCAGGTGGTGATCTAGGTAAGCAGCAAGTAGGGGAGGATGGAGTCAAAAGTTTCTATGGCAACTGGGAGTAGTCAGCACTTAGAGATAGCTACTTAACTGGCAGCTTTTGACTGGAATGAAAAACTGGGTTGAGCTTTAGGGTGGAGCGGGAAAACAGCTTGGAATGGGAATTTTCTCTAAAGCATAATCAAAACTAGCTTTAATATATATAAGCCCATAAAGTGTGCTAGAAGATTTTAAGAGAAATATGAAAATTTGTTACCAAACATTTACTTATACTATATATAAAATCTATTGTGAATTCATGAAATGCTGCAGTTCTAGAAATATTTTGTGAGTAGGCAAACTTTGATGTAAGAACCTATTGTGGCAAAAATATTTTTGACTACTTTGATTTCCAGGAATCCCACGCACTAATGGATGCTGGCTCAGGCTCAATAAAAGTTAATCTCTTAACTGCCTTGACTTTTGTCTTTCCTATACCCGAGACTAGCACAGCAACCAATAAGGACTGGCATAATCACAGTTCTAGGAGTAGAATAGAGGTGAAATCATGATTCGCAGTGAATGCTGTTTTTGTTGACAGCTGCCTCTTCCTGTGATGCAGAAACCAGATTTTTGCCACATCCATTTGTTCCTGTTTGGAAATGCCCTTTGGTAGGTACTTTCAGTGCATGTTGGCAGCAGAAGGAGGAAGGCATACTGTACACAGACCAGACATGGCAGAGCAGCACCACTGTCACCTTATCTTCTCACCCCTGATCAGGAGAAGAGTCAAAGGCATGAGGCTAGGAGTCAGGAAAGCAACACCACCAAGTTACACAAAGTACTGAAAGCTTATGGAGGATGCAAAAAATAGTGTAACTTTATCACCTGCAATCCTGAAAGCAATGGAATTGCAAAACATGTGCCAGACTCAATATTTGACTGAATGTTCAGCAATGATCTTGACATGATAGGATTTCCCATTGATTTGGGAATGGATAATTTCAATTCAGCACTAGAGTAGAACAGATTTTTTTCCTTTTCTTTGACATGTTGTATTGAAAGTTCATATTGAGTCCTGGTCTGTGTCAAGGCAGTAGGGATGGCAATTTTGGGTACAGATTAATCCATAACTAACCAAAAAGTGCTGTTATGAATGAATCCGTACTAATCCGTAACAGCCGTCCCAAAAATTATGGATCCACTGTTATGGACCCAGTTTCCCCCCCCACTAACCCCCCAGGACCTGGTATAGTACTTACCGGTCTCAGAGTGAGCTTGATTGCAGGTCTGATAGGCTGCAGCTTGATTGAAGGCCGGGGGGGGGGCCTCCTCCTATGTGGAGTCCCCCCCCCCTGCGCCCCCCGGCAGGCTCTCTTGTCGCACTGTGGAGGTCCCTGCTCCACAGGGTGCATGTGCAAAATGGCTGCTGGGGCCATCCTGCGCATGCGCAGCCTTCTTGAAAAATGGTGCCGGCAGTGTCGGTACCATTTTGCAAAGGGGTAGCTGTTCTGAGCATGTGCGCTGGGGCCATTTGCGCATGTGCAGAACAGCTGCCCTTGGGCAAAATGGTGCCAAATGGTGCACATGCTCAGAATGGCCCCAGTGGCCATTTTGTGCATGTGCGCTGTGTGGGGCCTCCTCCACACAGGGGGAAACACACACACCAAGGACCTTCAGTCAAGCTGCAGCCCACCAGACCAGCTGCAATCAAGCTCACCCTGAGGCCAGTAAGTACTATACCAGGATCTTGGGGTGGAGGGGGAAGAGTGGTGGTGGCGGTGGTGGGAAGATGAGCTGTGGGGGTAATGGTTATTTATTTAATGATGGGACAGTACCTGTAATTAAAAATCTGGAAAAAACCAAACCTTACCTGTAACAACCCATACCTGAAATTTGATGCAGGTTGCTATCCCTACAAGGCAGACAGCCAGGAGTCAACCCCTGATCCAAAGGACTGAGATGAGTTTGTAGTTTGAAATCTGAGTCAGAATACCAGATACTAAAACCAAAATGCAGACCTGAGCCAGGAACTGAGGTGTGATGTGAGGTCAAAGCTGGATGATCAAATTTACTTCATTAATTTATTTAAATTTCTACACTGCCCTTCCCCTAAGGTGCAAGGCAAGAGTGAGCTTGAAGGAATTAGAGCTGAGGAAAACAACAGCTTTTCAACTGTAGCCAGAAACCCACTACTGCATTCTAGGGCAGGAAACGAAGAATGATGGCATAATTAAGCACTTGAAGCAGAGGGGGACAGTAGGGAGGCAGGATACAGTTAGCTCATCTGGAATAACGTGAATTCTGATTAATATTGGACATTTAATTACAACCTTGCCAAGTCAGGAGCTCAACTATACATCTATTTTAAAAGACAGTGCCTCCAGTTGTACTATCTCTCTGCTCATTAGTGTTAATTTAACACTAATGAAAGTGGTAAAAAATACTACCAACTCATCATGCTTACTGCATGTTTAAATACTTCCCAGGCTTAAGTTCTTAGCACTGGTATGATCAGATCAATATTTCAGAAATAAAGGACGTAATGGAGCTTTGGGGTTATAAAATAAGGGACATTCCATTTTAAAAAAACAAAAAAGGATGTGAGCAACCTTCGTCACAGCCTGGAAGTTCTTAGCTATTTTTCTATATTTAGCTTCCCACCAATTGATTTTTGCACACCTGAAAAGCAAGCGTATTCTGGACTGATAAGAAGGATCCCCTTGAACCACAAGAAGCATCTACAGAGAGGTCTTGGTCCTCAGTGGGAAGAAACCCCCCAAATTATGAGAGTAATCCAACACAAGACAAATAAAAACAGAAAATGTAAGTGAGACCCTTTTCAAAACAGGCTGTGGTTGGTGCGGGGATGGGTGTGCGCTGGCGACTGGGGGGGTGAGCCTGTTCCCACGAGCGCACACTCATCTCCACCCACCTCCATGCGCAGAGCAACTGGCATTGGTGCAGGTTGCTCCATCCGTGGGTGGAGATGGGTGAAGCTCAGGCGCATGCACCCCCATCCCCCACCAGCAATGTTCCATGGGCACCCACCCACCCACCGCCAATGGTAACCTACAGTGTTCCTATGGTACACGTGTGCGAGGGGGGAGGGGCACCTGTTTGAAAAGGGCCAAAAAGAGATATTTGGTGTATTAATATTCAAAGTAATTCCAAACATAGTAAAACCTGCTTACCCATTCCTCTTATTTGTAGTATCCCTCGGGGCAATCCCATGCCCCGTACACACTGCGTGTATCCTGCACATGCGTGCAAACTGTACGCCTCTCCATAGGGACTGCATTGTGCTGCGTGGATCCCGTGCAAGACCTGCGCGGATTCCACACAGATCCACTTGGGATTGCGGCCATTGTCTTAAGTAATTAACCCTGGGGTTGTGTTATGTTTCTGATAAACTGCTATAGGATTACAAAATCCAATGCTATGTGACACTGTTACAAGAGTGGCCAGACTCTGGCTCTTGGGCCATTCAAGTGCAGTCCTTGGTCAAAGCTTATCATGGGTCCTGCACTGCTTTAGTGACACCCAAGTCTAAGCATCTGAATTGCAGTCAAACACGAAGCAGAAAAGGCTTGTGTGTGTATGCAGGTGTCTTGTGGTTATCAGCCATCAGAAGATTTGGGTTGGGAACTTCGGTCACCCCCAGATGACCAAAGGAACACTTGTGGTTCTAAAACCAAAGATGCCAATCCCTGTTAGCTACAAATATTCCCACTAATGTTACCGCCTTTTGTTTTTGCATTCTATTTTACTCTCTCTCTGACATAGATGACATATTCTATCAGTTAATCTCCCTGAGGCTGGTAGGGAGATTGGCTTTTTAAGGCTAAATTAATCAATGTTGGTGCTGATGGTATTTTTTGTGATTTATGTCTGTTTGTGACGCTAGCATAAAAACAAATGAGGACTGTCCCCAAGTGCCATCTTCCTCCGATCCAACTCGCTGATGAGTCTGGCCATCCATGAAGTAAACCAAATAGACAAAAATGTATAATTGCGGAAACATCTATTAAATTGTGAATACTTATCCCAGACTTGGATAGAATGCTGGAGTTTGCCTCAGATAAACCACAGAAATGCAACATATTATTTAGAGTACGTTCACCTCCCATTAGAGCCAGAGATGGCAAATACTAAGCTGCTCCATTTAAATAGTTCTATTGCATAGTATTTGTGTCCAGCAGTACGTTGGACTGGTTTATTTAGCAAATGTCTCTGCAGTTGTAAATCTTCCTGTGCAATGCTCAACAACAAAATGTTTAAGATGTGACAGGAAAATGAAAACATTTAATTAAAATAGACTCCTATTTGCTAGCATGGGATTCTGCAATGTGCTCTGCTCCTTCCACCCACCAGAAAAGTAAAGGAGAATAGGGTCAAGTCAATTGTTAGCATTCATTGCTGATACATGGAAGCTGCTAATCCAAAATTAGTTTATGGAACTGTCAAGAAGTGATGAGAAAATGTGCAAGAAATAAGCGTCTGAAACATAACACCCTCGGTGTCATGGCACAGCGATACGTACCTAGGGCATATCGTATTCTGAAGAAAGTCATTTGAAAGTATTAGCATCTTATCTACTGTCTGGTGAGATAATGGATTAGTTTGGGCTGAATATATAACTGATATTGATAATAATCAAACATATGAGTAAATATAAGGGACTATTTTAAACCGTAATATCTAACCTGTGAGGCAAAGCCAAAGGGTTTCTATATAGATAAAAAGGGGTCATAATTAAATAAATGAAATGTTTTACAAAGAAATTCCCAAACAACAATTCCAAGTTAGGTCAAAAGTTTACCATGATCACCAACCTCAGTTGTTTGAAACTTGAATTCCCTGCAGAAGTTCTGGCTGCCTACAATGTTGCTGGTTCTAGCTCTGTGAACCCATGCTGGAGGACTCCACAAGGCAAATGGATCCTTTGAGGCTCCCAAAGCTCCAGTTCAGGGCAAAGGAAATACTTGTATTCAGATCCGTACTTGAGACTTGGATAACTGTAAGTCAGGCATACACCTATGGTTTCCAGTGTCTCTACTGAAATATGGCAAAGGTAAAGCTGTACTCATTCAAAATGTATTTTTTTTTTTTAAATAAGTGCAATGGGTTCAAGAAGGTACTTCACGGCTTGGCAGCTTACAACGAGGCAGTGGCACTTGCAAAGATTGCTTCTATCTCAGGATCATTTGGATTGGAAATGTCTGTCAAATAGGGTGAATATAGAAAAAAACCCTAACTTAACTGGTTCCATGCAGCAAGCACCTGAGCTGATGAGATCTGCCTTCCCAAGTGCCAGGACAATGGGTGAAAACAAATGTGGTGATCGCAGTGAGATGGTTCCCTTGAGTTGGTGGGGAGGGCTGTTCACATGTGCCGACACAGGTTCCTCCATGCCACAGGGTGGCCAGAGGAACTGTCGACATGGGACAGGACTCCTGGACCTTTGCAGTGCAGCAGGATCAGAGCTGGGAAGAGCTGCCACCAAGCAGCTGGTGAAAGGAGCTCCTCTTGGCCCCTCCCATTGGCTGTTTAGTGTGCGCAGTCAGCCGCCAAACAGCTGATGGGGGCGCGTTCCTGAGGGAAGCACCAGCCAGTCTTTCCAAGTGACAGGGAAATCCCTCCCCCACCCCCCGGCAGCTGCTGCGGGACTGGTTCCCGGTCACTTGGGGAAACCCTGGTGCTGGAAGGGAGAAAGCGGCATCCGGACTTCCCAAGTGACCCCGCTGCAGCTGCCAGGGGGTGTCTGGGCATAATTTAAGTGCTGTTTTTAAAGCCCTAAACGACCCGGGTCCCATGTATCTGAAAGATCACCTTTCCTTCCTATTATGCTCTATTGCGACCCATGTAGTCGGCTGCTACTCTTGTCTGTACGACAGGGGCATGCAGGGGGCATTCTTGGTTGCTGTCCCAATGTTATGGAACTCCCTCCCCTGGAGGTCTGTCTGAGTCTGGGCCTGAGCAACTTTTGGAGGTGGTGTAAAACTTTTCTTTCTAGCAAAGCATTTGGTGGGCAGGGATAGGGATTAGGTGGGAGGTTGTTGTGGGGTTTGGGTTGGTATGGGTAGCTTGTGTGTGTGTGTGTAATTGTATTTTAATGTTTTTTAAAATTGTATTCTGTTTTTTGTAAGCTGCCCTTAGCCTTCACGGAAGGGTGGGGTAGAATGTTAAATAAATACATGAATAAAATAAATACACCTGAATAGTTTTGGTTAAGAGCTTGTGGGTGCCTGTGGGTAGTAAATTCTCTCTGCCCCTTCAGCATTTCTGGGTTTTGGGAGGAGGGTGTTGTCAGGGGGTGGCAGTAGGTGTAGCATGGCACTGCCCCAGGTGATCTCTAGGTCTGTCCTGAGACCAGGGCTGGTCAGCTGGGGCCTCTGTTGATGACCCCAGAAGTGGACTGGAAATGCAATGGAAACCTTGGTTGGCCCAGGCCTCAGGAGAGACCTCCAGCCATCAGATTGCCAACGGCACCTCAGCGCTACTCCCCCAGGCTTCTAGATTGTCTCTACAATCTCCTGATCGCCATTGCCACCCCTAGCCCCATGTAGGGCAAATTGGTATCTGTCAGGATGCCTCTTGGATACTTTCCATTGTTTGAACACTGCAGATCCAATGGATTTACCCTTTTCAACTTTGAAAACCCTACATTGTCGACGCACCCCCCAATTAGACACAGACACGTTTCAATTGGTTTTTAAACAGGCCGCACTCTTTTTTCAAATCACAACAACAAAGGCAGCTGGGGATTGCTCAATGCAATTTGGGTACAGTATGCCATGCTGACTAATCTAAAATATTAACTGTGGTACTGCCCGGATGTGCCCTCCAGTAGCAGTAACCTAAACCATTAACATCCCTTCCTTCGACAGGGCAAGGCTGAAGGAGGGGGAACAGCCCTAGTACGGGCGCAAGTAAGGAGTGAAGCGTCTCTCCAGGTCCGAAGACAGCGCATGTCCCTGCGGAGCCTGTTAAGATGCCACTCCCAGGGAACCTGATCACAGTGCATGCCGTGCCTGCATTACACCGTGTATCATCTCCCCATCTCTTAAGGAGATGACTCATACTACTTTTTAAACCTCCCTATTAAAAACCTATCATGGCATACTGAACCCCTGCCACTAAGGGGTGGTCTTTAAGAACCGCCCCGCTCCCCACTGCCTAGAAATCCAACAAACTTTCCAACTGACTGGCCAATGCAGCTAAATACATTCCATTCCCTAACTCTGAGAGGTGTACACCGTCGTTCTTGTACAATTCCGGTCTAGTGTGAACAATGCCAGAGTGCCTGATGATTGATCCCCCTATTCCTCTTACCCATTTGCTTACCTCCCTGTTCACATTCTTTCTAGTTTTATCCACCCTTCCTGGTTTTACTGCTCTGTTCCATCTAATTCTGGGGATCCATTCCGTCCAAATTATATGGGTCCCATTCATCAATTCCCTTATTTTTGCCAGATCCTCCTTAATGTTTATTATTAAACTAACTCCTTTCCTTGTAGGGAGATCATTCTCCCCTAAGTGTATCACCAATAATTTCGGTGGGGGTAGGTGCCCTAAAGCACCCAACATGGGGAGGAGCTGCCGCCACAGTAGGCCGCTCCGGCCCATCCAGGTTAAATGTGTTTTCTCTGCTAATCCCAAGTGGATTCCCCATGCGGAATTTGCAGCTGCAACACGTGCCCATCGTATAAGGCTGTGGCCGACGATCCACACCTCTACTCGGGGTACCCTGCTCGCCCTGCCCCCTAAGGAACAAACAGAAGACAATTAGTGATATGGGCGCACATATTTCTTGTATGCCCCAGACCGCCATCTGCCAACGGCTTTAATTGCCGGTTCAGGTAATCCTGCTGCTGCAGCTGTCGTGGCTGCACCTATCCTAAATGAGTGGGTGCCAAACTCATGTGGTGGGAAACCTAATTTGCGTAGTGCTGATCATAGTATAGATGTTACTTGGTACATCGTTACAACCGAGCCCTTCCTGTGTATGAATAATTCACCAGGGGTACCTGGGCGGATTCCTATGTATTGCTGCATTTGCCTAACCGGGCATATTGCCGCGGGACCACATTGGTAAAGTACCACTGTCTGGCCCCGCCCCCTTTGGTCTGTCTTTGACCATCGGAGTTGCAGTTTTAATTTGTCCAGTCCCATTTCCAAATCCTCAATCACAAATGCAGCTCGTGTAGTGTCCCGGGAGGAATAACACACCACTTCACTGACCCTGAACCCACCAAAATACATGATAACAAAAACAGCACGAAACAGTTGTATTTCATACGCATCATAGCACACTTCGGGGAGAATATCAACTATCCGAACTAGGATGGGGGATGTTATTGGGGCTCTCTGTCTACGGGTAGACGGTTGTATTCGTGCCCATGCCTCTAGCATATGTTTCAAGTAGAACCCTTTGTCAGGTGATGGGTAGCCTTTTAGTCGACTGACAAAAGTAATGGCAGCAAGTTTGCCCGATATTGTACTGACCGCCAATCCTAGTTTGTGAAGGGATAAGGCAAATTGGATCACTTCTGGTTCTCCGATTGGGAAACCTAAATCCCACCCTTTATTCGCTCTAAATCCCTGAAATTCTCGGAAGGCCCTACCGTAAGCAGTCTGTGTGCGAGGGGCCAATGCCCCTTGAACTGTGGCCTGCATCTCTAGTTCCCAAGGTTCCAGATTCCCTGTGGCAATGGGTCCGGCTCGTGCCTGGCGTCTGGTGCCAGCTCGCGGAAACGATCCATCTGGAATCGAGACAGGGCATCAGCTATGCCGTTGTCGATTCCAGGAACGTGCCGCGCAGTGAAGAGGATGTTATCCTTCAAACATGCTAAGACCATCGTCCGGACCAACTTCATGACCCTCTGGGACCGGGAAGAGAGTGAGTTTACGATGTGGACCACTGCAGAGTTGTCACACCAAAAGACTACGGTTCTATTTGCAAAGAAATTTGCCCAAATGATTACAGCCACAACAATGGGGAATAATTCTAAAAACGTAAGGTCCCTGGTAATTGCGGTCTCACTCCATTCTTGTGGCCACGGGGCCGCACACCAATGGCGCCTAAAATAGATCCCGAAACCTGCCCCTCCCGCTGCATCTGATTGCACTTGTAGATCGGTTCGCAGGAGTAACCGTTCTCTCCAAAAACTAACCCCATTAAAGTTTTGGAGAAATGTCAGTCACACCTTAAGATCCTGGCGCATTTCAGCAGTGACCCGTATGTGGAAATGAGGGGGCAATTCGCCCCTCAATTTCGCGTATAACCTGGAAAGGAATGCCCTGCCGGGGGCTATTACTCGGCAGGCAAAATTCAATCTCTCCACCAAGGATTGTAATACCCACACTGTAATCTTGCGGGATGCCATACACTCATTAATTTTTTCACGTAATACAACCAATTTGTCCTCAGGCAACCTCGATGACATTGCCTCTGCGTCTAGTTCAATACCCAAATAGGTTAGCTTTGTTGATGGCCCTTCAGTTTTTTCTGGTGCCAGGGGGACCCCAACCTCAGCTGCCACCCCTTGAAATACCCGTAAGGCTGCAGCACATTCACCGCTCCGAGGGTGGCCAATTATCAAAAAATCGTCGAGGTATTTTGAAACGGCTGCTCCATCAAGCCTTTGGGCAAAGACCCACTCTATTAAGGTACTGAATCGTTCAAACACAGAACAAGAGATTGCACATCCCATCGGCATGGCTCTGTCATAATAATACCGTCCCTGGAATTGGAATCCCAGCAAGTGAAAACTGCTGGGATGCACTGGCAGCAAACGGAATGCGGATTTCACATCGCACTTCGCCATCAGTGCACCTTTTCCCATCAGTCTCACCTTGTCCACTGCGTCGTCAAATGACGCATACTTAATGGTTGAAAGTTCCTTCGGGATGGCATCATTGACAGAACCGCCCCAGGGGTAAGACAGGTGGTGTATTAAACGAAATTCACCTTCTGTTTTCTTAGGCACTATTCCTAACGGTGATATGACCAAATTGTCGATGGGGGGGTGATCAAAAGGGCCTGCCACCCTACCCTCGATGACCTCCTTTGCTATCTTTATTTTCACCACTTCTTCCATACCCTCTGTTGATTTAAGATTCCTAACTAACCTGTGCTGCCCGACCATGTCCGAAGGAATAACAAAACCTTGTCTAAAACCCTCTACTATAAACTTAACTTCTGCTCTGTTGGGGTAATCACGTAATAATCGTTCTAACAGGTCAGTTTTGACCGGAGTCGGGCCCCTTTCCATTACGTGTCCGAACCGCCGAGGAGGGGGCACCTTTGCCAGGTCCCCGCCCCTGGCCAAACCCCCCTTTTCCACCCTTTTGTCTCGGCCGGGAACAGTTGATCTCTGGGTGGCCACCCCAACAATTTGCACATGCATGCCGGAATTTGCAAACCTGTCTGTTACACCGGCCAGTCTTATTGTACTCCCAACAGGGGCCTGTGCTCTGACCGCCCCTTTTTCCGTCTCCTCGAAAGGAATCTTGCCCCCAACCTACACCGCCCCGAACCAACGGGTGTCCACTATCTGCCCTGGGCGCCTTAGTAACGTCTACCATACACTCCAACCATAGGTCTGGAGCATGCACATCCCAATGTAGTCCCGGTGTGGTGGCCGCCCTATGTCTAAACGCCTCATCATACCTCAACCACGCACCTACGGGCCCTGTTCCATAAGCCCTGCGGACAATGTCCGCGTACTTATGGAGCTCCAGGCCTTGGCTGGGGTCAGCCTGAAGTATAACACCCATGTAAACAGCGAAAGCCGATGTCCAATTTGCCCAATTGCGATCGGCTTTCGGGCGTTTAAATTTTTCCTTTTCCTTCCCTTCTTCTTGCTCAGAATGATCTAGGATGGGGTCACTAAATAAGAGGGCATAAATGTCTACATACTCCCCTTTTATTATCTTTTCCTTCACGGCCGGCAATAAATGTGCTCCGAAGGGGGCCGCTACACTAGGAATAGCCCCACCTGGTGGTGGTGGTGGGCGGCTTTCTGCCTGCTTTCCTTCCCCTGTTCTCTCTGTCTCTTTTCCTTGCTCATTACCCAACGGGTCAACACCCGTTTGGGTTGATCCCGTTGGGTCCTTGGGCGGTGTGTGTTGGGGGATGGGGTTCCTTAAGTTGTTAACTTCCCCTAAAGTTGTCTGTGGTGCAATTGCCGGGGTCATCCAAACCCATGCCCCATTCCAGCACACCAACTGCGGTGTCACATTTGCTGGGGGTGATCTTGCCCCTACACTACTTTGCGCCCCAGCTATTTCGTCGATTTGCCCCCCGTGGGGCATTGCTGTTCTTTGCTCTTGGAGGCTACCTCCATCCCTTCCGCCTGTCCTATTTCCTGCCGTTCCCACTCTGGGTTCCTCCTTCTACACCCCTAGTACTCGACTCACCTGCCACTCCACTCTCTTGGGTCCACGTCTGCACACTCGTGCCCCGAGAAGTGCTTGCTGGTGGGTTCCTGTTCTCACCCCTCAGTTCTTGTTCTATGGCCAGGATCCTTCTCCAGATCTCCTGGTTCCCAGCCTCATCATCATCCTCTGTTGTTTCAATCCTCCTTCGGCTGGTGGGGGGGTGATTGATCCTGATAAGTAAAATTAGAGACACCAGGGGGCGCCATGCCCCCTGCCTGAGAGGCCTGGTCCACCATTCGTGAGGTTGGCAGCCATTGGGCTCCCTGATCATGGAATTGGGCCAGCCCTGGCACCCCATGGTTATCAACCAGCCTCCCCATCTGTACCCCGCTAGGTGCACACGTGCCAGAAACCCCAGGATACATAGCCTGTGGAAGCAGGCCTCCCCCCGTCATTGTCCCATGGGTCCACGTGCCCTCACCATCGCCTTGGGCTTCCTGCCTCGAATACCCTACTTGCCCCTGCTCACATGGCCGTTCCCCAGCCCCTCACACTGGGGGGACTCATCACGGTACCGGGCTGGTGGGGACACCACCCTTTTCCTTCTACCCCGCTCCTCCAGGGGTTCCCCCCTGGTATCTGTTGCCTCTGCCCCATCTATGGGAATTCCCCCAGTAGGCCCTGGTACCTCGCTGGGCCCCGATGGGCTTTCCAGCTCTTTGGGGCATCTGCGGGCCCCTAGCAAAGCCTCGCACGCCATGAGCCGCTCCAACATATCGGCCCTAGAAGGGGGGGGAGGGGCTCACCACCCCTGCCCCTTTCACTTTCTTGTCTGGGGTTTGCCTCTTCAGCGGCTCCCCGATCCCGGGCGGCCGCCACTCTCTTACTTGCTCCCCCGCCCTTCTTTTTTGCGCGCCCCATGCCGCCGGCGTTCCAAACCGGGTCTGACTCCGCGCGGGGAAACACCCGTTAGGCCCAAGATTTAGCAGCGAAACTGCTTCGCTGCTGACTCTCCGACAGGCCCGTTCCAAGTGCCGCCACGCGGCCTCACAGAGGACTGCCCCTTCTATCAGGGGCGGAGTCCGCAACGTCATTTATTTAGACATCCGTTAATAAGCAGTTCTGTGTGGGAGAACAATGTTTGCTTTAAGGCTATGGGATTTTTATACTATAAAAAGAGCCATTTCTTCCTCCAGGTGCACCTTTAACATTGTTCGGGGTCCTGACTTACATTTGAGCCTTGTTATACCTTTTCCAAACTTAACTGAAATCTTAATGAGGGAGCAAATGGGTGTGTTAATGGGAACACCCCCCCGATGCTTATATACACACAGGATGATCATATTTGCTTTATTTGCACAGGAAAGCATGATGTGCATGGCTCTTGTACTTTTACTAGATGTTTTTAGACATGGTTGTCAGGTGAATACACAGCGTATAATACGCAAGACATTTCTGAAGTGGCTAATAAAAATTAGTTTCAGAGAATAATAAAAAACCCAGGAAAATTCATGTTGGCAGGGAAATGTCATGTGTTAGGATGGCCTGGCCACCACTCCCCAATTCTGAGGGACTGACTCAAGAATGAACCAATTGTCTCACTCTTGAAGGAAAGTGTAATAATGTGTTGTGTAATCAGTTTTATTGGTTGTACAACAGTCATAAAATTACAATAATTAAAACCGTTATAGTGCCAGGTACATTGCTGGTGCTATATAAATAATAATAATTATATATATATATATATATATATAATAAATCTTCATGACTACTCTATTTCTTAGTCACTGGATCAAAGTTTGCATGTGAAAACACAAAATACTTATTCTTATTGCTTAACAAATCGTTAAGCTTTTGTGACAGAGCTTAAGAAGGAAAATTTAGTAGGACAAAGAGAGTATAAGTTTAGTCCTGACATCATTATATAATGAACGTTCTACTAATTAATGAGGAAGACTGTCTTCCTACCAAATATGGGCTTAAATACTTGTATTATGCTCTGGGGGCTCTTACAGAGAAGAGGCTGAGACCAAGGAGCTGATTATAACAACCATCTTGGATGGTTACTTTCATGTTTTTGCAAAACAACAGGAACAGGAAGCAGAGCTCTGCATGGGATGTGCACTGAACTCCCAAACTCTTTAAAGGAACATTACATCACACTTATCAGTAGGGCATGTTTATAATTTGCACTCAAAACATTAGAACGCACATGAACATTTTAGCTTAGTAAAAGCTGTTCTTAGTGGAAATGATTACAAACCCAAACAAGTTTAGAATCTAAACATCAGCTTGTATTTTTTTGTTAAAGGAGCACATGTGGAGATGGGCTAACAATTCCACATCTTTCTGCATGGCAATACCAAATAGCCAGGAGCGCTGGCTGGATGATCATGGTTCTCTCACTCCCCTGATCCAGGGCAGGATCTTGGAGGAAAATCCACAAACTCACATGACTTTGCCTTAAGTACTTCTGACTAAGGTTGGCCTTTTACGAAGATGATTTGCCATCATGAAAGTAAATAAAGGACCTAATCCACCTCTCAGCCACTTCAACCAGTGTATATTGGTTCTCGGTGGCCGCACCGCAACTGTGGAACTCCCTCCTGGAGGAAACTCGACTGGCCCCGGGTCTGCTGGTCTTCTTCTGGGCCTACAAGACCTGGCTGTTTGTCCAGGCCTTTGGAGAAGGGCGTGGGTGGGTGGGGTAGTTTGACCATTTTAACCTTATTTAATTGGTTTTAGTTCCCTCTTTGTCTGTTTTTAAAATTGTATTTATTGTTTTAGCATCTTAAAATGTAATTGTTTGTGAGCCACCCCGGCCCGTCTGTTGACGGGAGGGGACGAGATATAAATTTTAATATAAATAAATAAATAAATAAATATAAATATTACAGAACTTGTATATCATTGCATTATAAATGTGATTCCTGTAAAATAATACAACAGAAAATTTGAATTCTCTGTCAGGAGAATCTTCCTGAGATCTCACTAAGGGCTTGAGATTCTCTTGAATCAAAAGTGATCCTCATTTCAGCCTTGGGTGAAAATAAACAAGATGATAGCTCACATTAGCACCCATCAAGTGGGTGTTCACCTGCCTGCCTATTAAGTGTCCGCCGGATGTTAGTCTACACCCCCCACGTAGCCCCCATTTGCTCCTCATTCACGACATCATCCAAGAATGTTGCGGGCCCACTGTACAGGCTGGTGCATGGTAATGTGTGCCTACAATGCTGTGCCTCATTAATTACATTCACCTGCATCCTTGCCTACATCTGGGTCCACCAGCACCACAGAATTGTATCTAGAGCACAGAGTGCGATTGGGCTCTCTTAGCTGACAGGTGGCTGCGAGGGAAAAGAGGTGAGACAGGGTGTGCAGGCAGGACCTTCTCCAGAGGATCTGTGCCCACACTCCTCTCTCTAATGTTGGCCTTAGAGAGGCCAGCTTCTCTCCGCTTGGGAAAGGAACCAAGGGGAGTGAGGGAGGGACTCCTGCACTCCTCTCAGTTCCTTTCCCAAATGGAAAGAGGAGAAGTGCAGTTCCTCTGGAGATGATCCTTCCTGCACCACCTGCTCTCTTCTCTTGCAACTGCCTTTCAGGTGGGAGAGCATGCGAGCGCTGCTTCTGATGGAAAAGGGGGTTACGGCCAGGGAACCCCCCTTTCCATCGGAGCCAGGGCTGGGAGAGGGAAAGCGCTGAGAAGTGTCACTGGTGGTGGCTGCTGCCAGAATATGAAATGTGGGCAGGGTGGGTCCCCATTTATTAGCTTGACATGTTAAAAAAATGCAAGTGGGGGCTGCACCAACTGAACACGGACTTAAGAGGGCTATTGTCTCATTAGAAAACAACCTTAGTTTCTTGTTGTTTGACTCATTGTCCTCTCTAGTGCTTTTCCTGGGAAGCAAAAAGGAAAGAGGTGCCTGAGGCTTGAAATTCTGGTATTTTTGTCCCTATCTCCTGAACGAGAGACGTGGACCCCCTGCAGGTGAGACAGTGTGATTTGACACCCAAAGAGGGACTGTCCTCCTTAAATAAGGGCTGGCATGCAATATTGTTGTGTTTGTAAATATATTGTTGTGAGGAACGTTTGGAATACTAGTGAAGCTTATTATATTTGTACTGAAAGTTCAAGAGGAGCTGGTAATAAAAGAAAGACTCTCGTTGTTTAGCATGATTATCTCTTTATCTACCCACCTCAGAGATTTCATTAGTATTAAAGGGAAGACGATTAAACACAGTGACCTTTCAAAGACACCAAGTATTTATTTTCCTGATGCAGCTGAGCTAACACATCCAGACATACTACCCAAGGACCACACACAGTTGGTAAAGAATTTATGGAAATGAAGCCATTGCTTTTCTTTGGTCTTCTGAGAACGTAAGGGTTCCAGCTGGTAATAACAATTGCTTTCTTTCATGTATAACATTACAGCACATTACATGTGTAACAAGGTGCAAGGAACTGATGAGCCTGTGCTTGCAAGACTCCACTTTGTGCCTTGAGGGCTGGATAGGAACAGTAGTAGCAGCTGTTCGGGAGTGAGGCAGGAACATTAAAGGGAGCTGTGTACTGGGCTAGATGGCGGGCTAGATGTAAAGCATATGTATATATTGCCATAAACATTTGCTCAGTACCTACTAACTTCAGTGGGTATTGAACTATTGGTCCATAGTGTCCATCCAGGTGGTGCTAGACCTTCTGAGCTCAGGCGGGGAAGCGTGCTTTGAAATGCTGCAGCATATACTGCTGCTCCCCCCTCCAATCCCTGCAAGCAGGCCTACAGGAGTTATTTATGACCGTGCTCTGGTTCTGTCAGCCAGCATCCTCCAGGAGAAGCCCAAGAGGCTGCAGACAGCAGTGTGCAGAGCTAGGTAGCAAGAACACAGTCCCTTTCACAATGAGATTTTAGTATCAAATCTAGGAGATAACAAGGGGTTCATGTGGGAACCTGAAGCAGAAATCCAAAGCACAAGAGGCTGAATGCAAAGCAAAAAGCCAACTGTCTTTGATTATATTCAGTCCTCTGCCAGAGACTACAGTTTCCAACCTATTGGTCTCTGCAAGTTCTTGAAGAACTACTGCTGTCTTTGTATTGTGATTTTTTTAAAAAAAGAAAAGATACAAGGGTAAAACCAATCATCTACATATTCTGTATCATGTAGTGGTGTCCTTGGCCCTGCACTTGCTATGGGCAGTTGCAACTGGTCAGTGGGCATGTTTATACAAGGGTTAAAGGCTTGCTTTAAAGATGTTAGAACTAGGGCTGAAATGAAGTCTTCAGAATTATTTAGAAATTGCTGAATGTTGGGGTCTTTGACCCAGAAACAGCAGTTTCTGAAGTTTGGGAAAGTGCGACTGTTCTTGGGAAACTTCAGAAAACTTTGGAAGCACCTGTGTGTCTGGGCCTGGCTGGAGAAACTCCCAGAAGCTTCTGGAAACAGTGCCATATTTGGTAGGAGGGGGGATGGAAGGGGGACAGTTGAGTCATGGGGAAAGGCAGATTTTGAATCGTTTGACTGGCCAAGCCAGATGTCTAATTTGATTGGTACAAGGCTGCAGCTAATAGAAAGAGAATTGCCAAAAAACAAAACTGGTGCACACCTCCCAGAGCCATCCCATTCTCTGGTGAATTTGGCTGTGTGCTGCTACACTGCTAACTGTGAGTAATCGGCTGGGCTGGGCTGGGCTGGGCTGGAGGTGGGGGGTGGGAGGGCTCCTGCCATAGCATGCCATGGTTTGGCCTGGCCTGCCTGTGCATAGGACCAATGCTGGGACATGGGGGATTTGCATGCCATGCTTTTGAAAAAAAAATTGGGTTCCACTCTGTGTGTGTGTGTGTGTGAATAACCAACATGGTGTCTGCTGGGCTGGCTGGCTTTTGGTGTGCAGGATCGCAGTTGCTTGCAGTCTGCATGGTTGATTCAAGTTGTCTTCTTTTACCAAGGGTCCTCTGGCTGCCTCCAAGCAGGAGCAGCATGGTAAGTTGTTTTTTTGGTTGTTTTTTTTAAATAATAATTGGGTGCTGCCAGACCAGCTGGGCTGCTTGATTTACTCAGCTTGGCAGTCCAACAGCAGCACCATGAGCCACCCACAGGGTTCCCTCTGCCTGGATCCAGATGTTCCCCTGTCTCCCTGGTCTCCCCAAGTTACCAGTGCTACCCCAATCCATGCCAGGAGGCTGCCAACTGCTGCCCTCCAAGGGAGGGGGGAGATTGTGAATGTTTTGTCATCTTGAGCGAATGTCCCAACTCTTGCTAGTCTGTTTTTCTGTGCACTGCTTAGTGGGCAATATAATGATGATTTACTGTAAAAGTGGGTGCCCTTACTGCTGATGGTGGGCTATGCATACTGTGGATATGCAGTACTACTTTTTGGATTTTTTTTATTTTTCTGCATGTTCACAGTTGCACTTTTGTGGGGTTGTCTGAATCTTGTATGATTATTTCTTTCCCACTCTTGATAGACTGCTTTTCTGGTTAGTGCTGTGGCTGTGGGTTCAAGATGTTCACCAAGATGTGTCCAGGTAGGGCACTAGGGGTATACTTTCTAGGTTTTTTTCCCTGGTATATGGTGTATGGAGAGGGGGCTTGCTTTGCATTGGTCGGCTGGGCACACACACAGTGGTGGCTTTCTTTTGTGGGGGGGGGGGNNNNGGGGGGGGGGGGGGATGCCTAGAAACTTTCTTGTGTGCCTGTTGCTGGGAGGGCAAGGAAGTCCCATGGACTCTCTGGCTCACTCACCCACTGCAGGCCCCCCGAGGCCCCCCAGATTTACCTAACATGAAAACATGGAGTGGGGGGGGGGGAAGCATACATGTAACAATGCTGAGTTGGTGGTTGTGTCTGGGAGTGGGTGTTTTGGTGCAACTGGTTTCTTTTGGATGCCATTGCCTACTGGCAGGGCCAGGCACATTCCTGTCTGTGGCATAGGGAAGACTAAGGCTGTTTTTAGATGTGCGTGGCAGCTCTCGCGCTTGTTTTCCAAAAGGACCGGCAGTCTGATTTACATGTGATGCCGCCGCCGAATACGCGCATGTGCAGGTGATGCGAATCCATTTCCGGCCGCGAACTGACCAGGTCGGCGATCGAGGCTGGTCATACGTGGCCGGAAATGGATGCGCATCGCCCACACATGCGCGTATTCGGCGGTAGCATCATGTGTAAATCGGACTGTCGGGTGTTTTGGAAAACAAGCGTGGGCGCCACCGTGCACGTCTAAAAACGGCCTAAGCTCGTGCACCATACTTACTGGGGGCCATAGTACATGCATTGCTTGCATACTGGTGGGGTGGGGAGGGAATAATTGTGTTTCTCAAACTGGCCTTCATAATAAAGAATAATTAACAGTAGTTGTAATAGTAAGTAATGCCTCTGATTCTGTACTATTTCTCTATAGTACCTTGAAGTTGGAGGACACCTGTGTCTCTGAGTACAAACTACGAATTGTTGTGGTGAACTCATTGCAAATCGGATTGCATCATCCTCACTACTGAAAGTATGGAGAAAGTAATCTGGATTATTGGAGATTCATATGTTAGACAATTGCACCAGTTTGTCAGGGAAGAGAGGCTTGACTTTTCCTTTTACAACCAAATTTATAAAATCTACTGGTTTGGAAAAGGAGGAATGAGATGGTATAAAATTCTTCCCAAATTGGAAGAGATTAGGAGGAGATCTGTTCCAGCTCCTTCTGGAATTGTAATCCACTGCAGTGGGAATGATGTGGGTTACACCAAAGGTTTTGATCCGATGAGAGACATGCAAGCTGACCTTTCACATAGCATACGATCTTTTCCCAGCTGCAAGATCCTGTTCTTTGATTTGATCAAAAGACCAGAGAATACATACTTTCAGCTGGAAGTGGGACTTAGCAGGCTTTAGAAAGTGATCTGAAATTTGAACAGGTTAATCCATGGCTTTCTACATTGTCGAAGCATGGGTTCAATTTGGCATAGGGATTTTTCCAGACATTTGCTTTCACTGTATGCAAGTGATTGATTCCATTTATTAAGAGAAGGACAGAATCCTTTCCCACCCCCACAGATATCCATGAAAGCATTCTGGAAAACATCTAGTTTACTTAGTCTGACCGGAAGCCAAACTTCATGGTTCTTATAAGAGCTCTTCCACCAGTTACGTTGACATTCCAAGAAAGACTTTTAAAAGATAGGTTTTTTCTACCATGTAGCTGACCTAGTTTTTTGAGTAATTCAACAAAATCTGAAAATATTAATTTTGTATGCAAGGAGTGTCTTTGCTGCTGCTGCTGCTGTCCTTTTCCGACTGCAACACAAACACCTGGAATACTTCAGTCCTCGCAGAAGTACAGTTGACACTGAAGATCTTCATCCTTCATGAGGAGGACCGTCCTAAATGCAGTTTGACCATCAACTTGATGGAGAGTGAGGTGGCGGGGAGGGTGTATGGCACGGCATGCGTGTGCGCGCCATTAACACAGTGATGTTTGTGATGATGATGATTGACGTTTAACACATTCTCTAGTCTCTCTAGCAAGAGTGCACCCTGTTGGATTCTGCTTGGGCTGTAGGATGTTACTTTAGTTGGAGGGAACTTGGAAGAAACAAAGCACGGTGTTGCTATGGGGGTGGGGCAGCATCAGGTCTGTTGTCATTGTCAGAAATGACAGTGAAGGAGGTAGAGAGATCAATGGAGATGGGCCACACCGAAAGAGGGCTTTCTTTTATTTAGCCAAACAAGTATGGAGAGCAGGAAGGCAGAAAAGGTGGGAGAGGGGCAGGAGTTCAAAGCTGAACTGATGAGAATGATCTTTTTTCTCTGGGTCTTTGAGTAACTAATTGTTTTCCTCTCTTGCTTTAATTGCTAGATTCGTCATCCATTGTGTACCTGCCAGTATGCTGCCGAAGGGTCAGAGGGCTGGGTACAAAAAGAAAGCTACTGCTCCTTCTCCAATCCTGCTACTCGCACGTGACCTGGGACGAAAGAAGCAATGACAGATGAGCAGCTGGTGTTGTCTGATGTGTCCACCTTGAAAGAACATAAGTAGTGCCATACTGAGTCAGACCAATGGTCCATCAACCCCAGCATCCTGTCCTTCGACAGTGGCCAATCTCGATAGCATGGGAAAAGAACCAACAGTCACAATGGGCAATCCATTCCCCGTTGTTCACTCCCAGCTCCTGACAGTAAGAAGTTCATCCTGTAAGCTACTTGATTAATAGCCATTAATGGACCTGCTCTCTAAGAACTTACCCAGTCCTTTTTTAAACCCAGCTATACTACTGGCCCTGAAAATGTCCTCTGGCAACAAATTCCATAGGTTAATTACGCGTTGAGTGAAAAAGTACTTCCTTTTATTTGTTTTAAATCTGCCGGCAGCTAGTTTCATGGAGTGCCCCTAGTTCTAGTACTATTTGAGAGGGTAAATAACCATTATCTACTCGTTCCACACCACTCAAGATTTTATAAACCATTATCATGTCCCCTCTCAGTCTTCTCTTCTCTAAGCTAAAGAGACCCAGCTTGTCAAGCCTCTCTTTGTACGGAAGCTGTTCCATACCCTTTATCATTCTCCTTGTCCTTCTCTGTACCTTTCCTAGTTCTGCTATGTCTTTTTTGAGATGGGGCGACTAGAATTGCACACAGTATTCCAGGTGCGGTCACACCATCCATTTGTGTAGAGGCATTATTGTCACGTCTTGCGAGGTCCCATAAATTACAAATGGAAAGTGAGCTTTGTGGCCTAGCTGAACTAATCATACTAGATTGGGCTGCACTTTTTCCAAATTGTATAATATGAGTTTACACTTCATTTGATATCTGACTAGCAAAGGAAGTATTGTAAAATGACAATACATTTATGAATAAAGATACATGAGACTTTCAGGATATATATTAAAATATATACATAGTTTACTTAAATATAAATAGAGAATATCAGTAGCTTACATAGAATGGTATTGATAGCCAATCAAAATTACATGATCTTAAAACATTTCTATTTTAAGAAAAAGCTTCTAAAAGCTTAACATATGCACAATTCATTGGCTCAAAGATATCAAGAATCATACATTACATATTTCTCAGATTCTTCCCTTGGTCTGCCATGATGGTGATGAGAAAGAAATCCAATGGTATTTGGATTTTCAATCTAAAGAAAGTCAGGCTGTCTCTCTCTTTAAAAGCAGTTTGTCTGATAGGAGGCTCACATTACTGAGCAGTGTCATGATGACATCAGCTAGCAGGGAAATACACTGGATTCTAATTGACTCTCTTAAAGAAACCAATCAGTGTTAGACTTCCTTCAAGTTTTAAACTGAATAGAAACCTTATATTTTTATCAGAGATAATTGTCAGATAAGAGAGAATAACCAGAACTAAAAGTTATTTCAATCATTAATTAAATAGATATGTTAGAAAAAACGAACAAATCCTCCTTCTTAGTCTGGAGATACTTCTATGAATAGTACCATTTGTCATTTAGACACTTAGAGATAAGATTCCAGACACCTAGGCTAGGCTTGGCCTAGGCTGGTCAGAGGTAGGGCCTCTTTATGGCTTAGCCATTTGACTGTTTCCTTGGCAACAGTCAAAAGTTCATTTGGGAAGCTTAGAAAAAGTCATTGGAATGTAGCTGGAGATTCCAGCTTGAACCAAGCTAATCACAGAAGTTGATTTTAGAAATCAATACTTCAAAACACTAATCCAATACATTGAAACAAAAATTTAACATATAGAAACTCAAGTTAATACATTTGGAACACAGATGGCCAAAAATATATGCTTATAATAGGAAATACATGACATTATGACATCCTCAGTTTTATTCTCTATTCCTTTGCAAATAACTCCTAACATTCTATTTGCTTTTTTGACTGCTGCTGCACTTTGGGCTGAGGATTTCAGTGTATTGTCCACAATCGTTCCCAGATCCTTTTCATGAGTGGTAACTCCAGCACTGTGTACTCATAGTTTGGATTATTTTTCCCTATGTGCATCACTTTTCACTTGTCCACATTAAAGCTCATCTGCCATGTAGATGCCAGGCACCCAGTCTCGTAAGATCCTGTTGCAGTTCTTCACAGTCTGCTCGTGTTTTAACTACCTTGAATAACTTGGTGTCATTTGCAAATTTGATCATCTCACTCTTAATGCCCTTTTCCAGATCATTAATGAATACATTAAACAGCACTGGTTCCAATACAGATCCCTGGGGCACACCACTTTGTACATCTCTCCATTGTAAAAACTGACCATTCAGTCCTACTCATTGCTTCCTATCTTTTAACCAGTTACTGATCCATAGTAAGACACTACCTCCTATCTCATGACTTTTTAATTTTCTCAAGCGTCTTTTATGTGGGACCTTATGAAATGCTTTCTGGAAATCCAGGTACACTATATCTACTGGGTCTCCCTTGTCCACATGCTTATTTACACCCTCAAAGAATTCCAACAGATTAGTGAGGCATGACTTACCTTTGCTAAATCCATGTTGACTCTTCCCCATTAAGCCATGTTTATCAACATACCCAGCGATTCTGTTTTTAATGTTAGTTTCCACCATTTTGCTCAGCACAGACATCAACCTTACGGGTCTGTAGTTTCCAGGATCACCTCTGGATTCCTTTTTAAATATCAGGGTTACATTTGCCACCCTCCAGTCCTCGGGTACAGTGGCAGATTTTAGTGATAGGTTACAAATTACTAACAGTAGATCTGCAATTTCATATCTGAGTTCTTTCAGAACTCTGGATGAATACCATCTGGTCCTGGTGATTTGTTAGTATTTAGTTTGTCAATTTGCTCTAGAACCTCCTCCAGAGTCACTTTGATTTGTGATTGTTCTCCCAATTCATCACCTACAAAGTAAGGTTCTGGCATGGGTATCTCCCCAACATCCTCTGCAGTGAAGACTGAAGCAAAGAACTCATTCAGCTTCTCTGCAATGTCCTAATCCTCTCTAAGTACCCCTTTGACCAGTCATCTAACGATCCAACTGATTCTCTAGCAGGCTTCCTGCTTCTGATGTACTTGAAAAAGTTTTTATTATTAGTTTTAGCATAGGAAAGAAGGAGGTGGTTGTCATTTTTCAAGATGTTGTGCTTGCAAAGGCATAAGTGACCCACAGCCCCACTCAGAGGAAAGGTAGGATGAACATGAAGCTTGTCCAGGGACTCCCAATCCACCCATCATGCCAGGGGGAGGAGTCCTTGTTGCTGTTGAAGGAGACGTGGAGACAGGCCGCAGAAAGGATGCAGATGAGGTGGAATTTCTTTGCAATTTGGACCTTGGACTTGTCACCCAGCACCTCTTTGATAGTAGTGTTTCTGATGAGGATAATGATGATCATCATGAGACTGTCAAGACTTTATCAGAGGGATCAGGGGAAGAATGGCAACTCGATGAACCTGTCAAGAAGAAGCACCGTTCAACTTCTCCTGGGGCAGGCACCCCCAGCGCTTCCGCATCCGTGGCATCTTGCGGCAGTTGTTCCTCTTCCCCCCCCACCTCCCCAAAAGCTTCCAAATCTACAGCTACTCCATCCTCAAAGTTTCCCAAGGTTGGAGGGATGATGGACAGATTCATGACAAGGGGACCAAGTTCAACAATACCCTTCGCTGTTTGCAGCCAGCCTTATAGCCTAGTCTGCAGCATCCTCAGTCCAGTGATGATGACGATGATGATTCTGCATGTCCCATTGTTCCCAAGATCCCAAAGAGAAACAATGGGGGAAAAAACATCACGTGGAAGGTAATGGGTCTGTGTTCACTGTGAATTGATGGAGGGCAATAAAGGTATAGCTATTTGAAATTACTGCAAGGCCCACATTATTATTATTATTATTAGCATTTATATAGCACCAGCGATGTACCTGGCACTTTACAAAGAATAAGATAGACATGGTCCCTGCCTGAGAGCTTACAATCTAAAGACAGGGGGAGGGGAGACAGGGAAGGGGAAACAGAGGGAGAGACACAGGATGCAACATTCATGAGGATGCGAGAGCTCAGGTACACATTCTTGGCTTGGTTATAGTAATTGGGAGTATGCAGATAACAGGTGGGGGATAATCCTGGATGGGGATGTTTAGCAGGAGTTAGGAAGGGCGGAGCAGAAGATGTGGGTTTTGAGGAGGGACTTGAAGGTGTGGAGGGTGGGGGAAAGGCAAACGAGGGCAGGGAGGGAGTTCCAGGTGTGAGGGGCAGCGAGGGAAAAGGAATGAAGGCAGTTGGGGGAGCAGGGGAGACGTGGGAGGGTGAGGGAGGGGATGGAAGAGGAGTGGAATGCTTGAGCAGGGGTTTGGAGGGAGATCAGGGCAGAGAGGTAGGGGGAGCAAGGTTGTGAAGGGCTTTGTAGGTGAAAATGAGGAGCTTGTGCAGAATACGTTCAGGAAGGGGGAGCCAGTGGAGAGAGGAGAGGAGAGGCTGCATGTGGTCAAAACAACGGACTAGGTGGATGATCCTGGCAGCAGAGTTTTGAACAGAGATAAGAGGAGAAAGGTGGGAGCAGGGAAGGCCAGCAAGGAGGAGGTTACAATAGTTGAGGCTTGAGATGACTAGGGTGTGGATGAGAGTTTTGGCAGAGGAAACAGACAGAAAAGGGCCGATCTTGGCAATGTTGTGGAGGGAGAAGCATGGGAAAGACTTTGAAAAGTTGGACACCACAATGATGAGCTCACGCTTGAAGAGTAAACATGGCACTGCCCTCCTTCAGTTCCAGAAGCAGCCTGTCTCCCCTGTGTCTATTACAGTAGCGGCAGCAACAACCCACTCACAGCAGTCTCCAGTGGAAAGAACGTCATCTTCTTCACAGCAGTCTTCATGGGCAGTCCTACACTCACCAGTGTCACGAGCAGATGACACTTGAAGAGGTCTACAAAAAGAAGATGCCTTATAAGGTGCTGCATCCAAAGGGCTGCACACTGGTTGCTTAATCCGCCAAGTGGATGGCATCCAACATGCTCCCATTCTCCTTTGTGGAGACAGAGGGTTTTCGGGAGTTCATGGAAGTCCCCGTCCCCCCCGCCCCGATATAAAGTCCCAAGCAAGGGTGTACTTTGCCACCAAAGCTGTGCAGGAACTGTACACAGAAGCGTCAAGAGAGTGAAGGGAGCTTTGAGGCAAGTGAAGGGGGGGAGGGGGAAGCCAGGGACTTGTGGACCAGTAGTGCCCATTGGGAATATCTCGCTGTGACTGCTCACTGGTTGTACAAGAGAAGAGCAGCCTGGGACAGAAGCAGGCCCTTCTTCACCTGGCCCCTTTTGATGAAAGTCACACCATGCAGAACATTTCCAATGAACTTTTAGCCATTCTGAAAGACTGACTGGAGCTACGTAAAGTGGAGGTCAACTTTGTAGTCACAGACAACACAACGAACATTTCCAGTGCAGTGCAGCAGTCCCATCTCACTTGAGTCTCATGCCTTGCGCACTGCATCAACCTAGTGGTGCAGAAGTTATGGAGCAAGAAAGAAGATGCAGAAGGCATGCCTGGTGCTGACCCAGAGCCGAAGGAGCTTGTTGCCAGATGTCGACACTTCTGCAGACATTTCCACCATTCTGGCACAGCAAGACAAGCACTCAGGGAGGCCCAAGCTCGTTTGTTCCTGCCACCTCAAAATGTGATTCAGGAGGTGAGAACAAGGTGGAATTTCACTTTCCTCATGATGGACAGGCTGTTGGTCCAATCAACGGCTATCTGGGACCTCTACCTGCGGGGTCCGGAAGCACTGAAAAGAGATGTGGAGACCCACCTAACCACAACATAATGGATGCTTATGGAGGAGATGGTAGTGCTGCTGAAACCATTTCATGATGCAACAAACTTAGCCAGCAGTGCAGATGCAACTCTTGGCCAGTACATTTACCTTGTTCACTTGCCCGAGAGAAAAACCATGGAAATGGAAGAGTGGTTAGAGGCAGCGGACAGGGACGTCACAGCATGACTGGCAAAGAAACTGATGCAGGGCCTCAGAGCCAGCCCCTACCAAGTTTCCGAAATGAAAGAGGCTAGCCACGACCAGGTCTCCTGTGCCCTCGAGCCTCACTACAAACGAGCACGCAATAAAGGAAGGATGCATCAAACCTGAACAAGGAGGTGATAATCAAACTGCAGGAGCCAATACTGCAATAGCGGGGCGGGCACGTGAAGAAGATGGAGTGCAAGTGGGGGTGACTTGCATGACTTGAAGAAAGCACAGCAGAACAGAAGCACAGCAGAACAGAAGAGGCAGCACTTGAAAGTAGAAGCCTGATGGCACTTGCACAGTTGGAACAGTTGTCCTTCTCAGATGATGAATAAGAAGACAGTGTCACATCTGCTACACCCAACACAGAGGAGGCCCACCATGCAGCTGCAAGGAAAGAGGTGGAGGAGCTGGTCAAGGTATCCACAGAGCACCATCATCGTGGCAATTATCCATTGCAATCCTGGAAAGAACAAAGGACTGCCTGTCCTCCACTGTACCAACTAGCAGTAGCACATCTTGGATGCCCTCCTAGTTCTGTCCCTTCTGAGATAGTGTTCAGCTGCACAGGAAATATTCTGGAAACAAAACACACCTGCCTCTCAAATGCCAGTCTGGGGAGGCTTTCCTTCCTGCACATGAACAAACATTTCCTCCCTAAGAGAAATGAGGTGACTTTTTCTGAGTCAGGCACTGAGGACATACCGTCCTGGCCTCCAGAAGAGGATCTGGACTCTGTATAGGATGAGGAGGAGGAGACTGTAAGAGCCACAAAATAACAGGAAGAAGACCTGTTTAGCAACAGCCGCTCAGCAATCCACTCCATCCTGCACGGTCTTAGTTCTGTACACAGAGAGACCAATGCCAAGACGGAGGCTGGACCATGCAAACAGCAAAAGAAAGCACCACCAGCCACCAACTGAACTGATAATAATACACAAGGTGGAGGAAAACTGTGTTGGTGATGCCTGCTGCCCTGGGCTAAAAGGATGGAGCACAGAGGAAGGAAGAGCATCGTGGTGCTGCAGAATGACCACCACTGTGTCCAAACCCACCAGCACCCAAAGGCACCCCACATGATGGCGATGGCACACAAGGTGGAAGGAGGCATTGCTGGCAGATGCAGATGCGAAGATGACAGAGGACAGCCTGCAGAGGAACCCCACAGATAAGTCACTGTGTCATCTCTCATTGTCTTTCACAGCAGCAGCAACTCGTCTGTCAACCTCAGATGAGCTGGCAGAGACAGGGGAGGGAATGGTAATGGGCAGATTGCCCACAGTCCCCTATCAAACTGCTGATCCCCAGGATCCCCAGCAGTGGCTGCGCCGGGCAGCTATCCCTGAGGGAATCCTGGGATGGGGGGAATCCTGGGTGGCTGGTTTGGTTCATTAATACATTGTTAGTGTTGCAGTTGCACTGTAGTAGTTCAAGAATTGCACTTCCAAAAGTTGAATAATGTTCTATTAATGTGGTAAGGTTGAGTTTCTTAATGTTGGTGCACTGCTATTGTTGTTTGAAGGTGCTTAACTATACAGTTAGTTTCAGAAAGAGTAGTAAATGCTTTAGGCTGGTTTGTTGCTTATACTAATAGTTTAGTTTTTGTTCTGCCTGTTGCAGAATGATCAGACGATGCAGTGGATTGCACGCACTCGCTCACCCTCGTCTTTTTGTCCTGAATAGAATGATTGGCCTAATAATTCAAAAGTAGAAATCACTTTCCTCAGGAATTTTTGTCAAAAGTAGAAAGCACTTTCCTCAGGAATGTTTGTACCATTCTTTGGAGTCAGGTAGGAATTTAACAGTAAAATCCTCTTTTTTCCCTAAGTGATGTAGGGTTTAGGGCAGTTTGCTGCTGTTTTTCACCTTCCTCTGAGGAATGATGACAACAGCCTAATGTGCTGTTTTTTAGGAAAACCAAATTAATAAAATTGGAAATTAAATTTAAAATTCACTCATCTTTCCTGTAGTGCTTATTTCAAAAGTGTGCCACTCTGGCTCTGGTGCCCCATTTCAGAGGCGGGAAGGAGAGAAACATAACATCAGATCACCCACTGCCCCTGCCTGCCCAGAGTGGCATTGGAAGTTGTAAGAAAAAACTCCTTTCGAAAAATCTGTAAGACTTGGCTGTTCCGTCAGGCATTTAGCGGGGGAGATGGGGGGGGGAGAGGGATTGCGGGGGTGGGGAGTGGTATTTTTTAATAATTTTATGGTTTTATAATTGTTTTTATTTTGTTGTAAGCCGCCCCGAGCTGCCTGTGGCAAGAGGGGTGGGATATTAAGTCTTTTAATAAGTAAATAAATAAATAAAATTATCATCAGTTCAGTGTTGGCTGGCTGCTCCTAGCCTGGTGGTGCCCCATGGTGAGATGACTGATAGGGGGGGGAGGAATAAGTGGATACTTTCAAAAAGATCACCCACTGCCCCTGCTTGGCATGACAGTAGAGAGTAGTATTTAACTGCATGCATTTCTCTGCTGCATGCCGCTTCTGGTGGTGGGTGCCCAATTACAAAGGAGAGAGGAATTTTAAGTAGCATATCTCTCATCAGATAAGACAGTGCTCCATCTTGCCCAGAGAGGGGCGCTCTCTAGCTGCTGCATCATCATGTGACATATCAAATGAGATCATGTACGTTGCATGGCTGCGTCAGAGTGGCTAATGCATTGCAGATGATGGACCTCTAGCCTGGGATGGGGGGAGGACAGGGGGACCCAGTTGGGACTGGCTCTGGTTTTCCCTCTGTTAATTTTATTTTATTACATTTATTTTCCATCCCCTCATGCCCATGGCATCTTGGGGCAGCTTACAACACCAATAAAAACAATTTAAAACATCAACACAATTTTAAAACATCTAAAAAACACCTAAAAACCCACCCACCCCTCCCCCACAATTAAACCACCCACCTTTCCCCTCATCCAAAGGTCTGGGAGAACAGCCAAGACTTATAGGCTCGGTGGAAGCCAACAGACTTGGGGCCAGACGGGCTTCCTCCAGGAGTGAGTTCCATAATTGCGACCTGGCCACTGAGAACGCCCTCTCCATTGCTGTCCCCCTCCTTATGTGGGGGACTGCCAAGAAAGCACCCCCGGCGGACTGAAGGTATTCTGAAGGGGATACCCTTCAGTACAAGGACTGAAGGGGCGAAGGTATTGGTTTGGGCCTATAAAGCCCTACACGATCTTGGGTGCAGAAGGTGAGGCGGTCCTTGAGGTATTTGGGGCCAAGATCGTGTAGGGCTTTATAGGCCCAAACCAATACCTTGAATCTGGCTCGGTAGAGCGCGTTACAGTAGTCCAGCCTCCAGGTAGAGACCGGAGTCCAATAACACTCTCAGATTCTGAACATGTTGGGCTACGGGAGGGGAGCCAGCACCTCCCCATGCCCTATCCACCATAATTTATTTATTTATTTATATTTATTAATTTTTTTAAAGCATTTATTAGTCACCCCATATGCCTACGACATCTCGGGGCGATGTACAATTTGATAAAAACAATTGAATAAAACAATTTTTAAAAATAGCACACAATTTAAGAACCTCAAAAGAGGGTTAGGACAAATAAATCAAAATAGAAATAAGGGTAGGGAGTAGCTAAAAACCCTGACCCCCCCTCCCCACTCCCAAAAGGCCTGGACGAACAGCCAGGTTTTACAAGGCCACCAGAATGTTAAAAGGCTTGGGGCCAGGCGAACTTCCTCCGGGAGGGAATTCCAAAGACGCGGCCCGGCCACTGAGAATGCCCTCTCCATTGTGGCCCCCCACTTAACATGAGGGACCTCCAAAAAGGCACCCCCAGCAGACCAAAGGAGCCGATCTGGGGCGTGGAGGGCAAGGCGGTCCCTGAGGTATGAGGGGCCAAGACCGTGAAGGGCCTTATAGATCAGTACCAATACCTTGAACCTGGCTAAGCACACTATTGGCAACCAGTACAGAGTCCGGAGCACAGGTGTTATATGCTCCCGATGACCCACCCCCATCAGGAGCCAGGCTGCCGCATTCTGCACTAGCTGCAGCCTCCGAACCAGGAACAAGGGCAGCCCCACGTAGAGCGCATTGCAGAAGTCCAGACTTGAGGTGACAAAGGCATGAATGAGGGAGGCCAGGGCCGGCCTGGAGACGTATGGACACAGCCTCCGCACCAGATATAACTGGCGGAAGGCGACCCTTGCCACCACCTCCACCTGTCAATCCAGGCGGCGATCTGAGTCCAATATCACCCCAGACTCCGAACCTGCTGAGCTATATGAGGGTGAACCCCCCCCAATCAGGGGGACCGACACCTCCCTCACTCTCCCCACCACCATCACCTCCGTCTTATCGGGGTTGAGCTTCAGTCTGCTCTGCCACATCCACTCCGCCATGGCCTCCAAACACTGGGATAGCAACGAGACAGCAGGGTCTGGGTCAGCTGAAAAAGAGAGGTACAGCTGAGTAGCATCAGCATATTGGTGACATTGCACCCCGAACCCTCTCATGACATCCCCCAAGGGCTGCATGTATACATTAAATAATAATGGAGACAAGATGGAACCCTGTGGAATGCCGCAGGACAAGGTGTGGGGGCAAGATGTTTCAGCACCCAACACCACCCCGCTGGGTTCTCCCCAAGAGGAATGAGCTGAAGGTCATGCAAATGTCTCAACAGCAGTCCATGGTCCACGGTATCAAAAGTGGCTGAAAGATCTAGCAGTATGAGAAATGTAGAACATCCTGCATCCATCTCCCGGCGGAGATCGTCGACCAAGGCCACCAATGCTGTCTCAGTGCCATAGCCGGGATGGAAGCTCGATTGAAAAGGGTCCAGGAAACCGATGCTATCTAGATGCGCCTGGAGCTGGATCGCCACTGCCCACTCAATAAACTTCCCTAAAAAGGGAAGGTTAGAGACAGGTCGGTAGCTGGTGAGTGCGTCCAAATCCAATGATGGTTTCTTCAGCAGGGGGCGTCCCACAGTCTCCTTGAGGCTATGTAACAACCTCCCCTGCCGCAGGGTTAACCACTCTCACCAGCACCGTCCCCAACATCTCCCTGGAGGCTTTCACCAGCCAGGACAGGCAAGGATCAAGTTCACAACTGGTTGCTCTCACAGGCCCCAAGACATCCACCGCATTGTCTGGCGTCACTTCCTGAAGCTCCCCCCACAAAGTTGGACCAGACGGGGCCTCTGTCACCTCGTTCTCTCCACCTACTGCCCCCCCCATTCTTCATTGATGATGCAATGAGGAATTTCCCCCTATTTACAAGAAGGGGCCCCATTGAACTACAGACCTATCAGCTTACTAAGCATTGTAAGTAAAATATATGCCAAGTTGCTACTTACAAAACTTGAATCCTGGCTAGTACGGAATAGAATTATCCATCCCAAACAGGCCGGCTTCTAATGGGGAAGGGCCACCACAGATCAAAGCTTTCTACTTTATTACCTAATTGAAAAGTATAGAGTATTGAATAAGAAAATTTTTGTGGCCTTTTTAGATCTTGTCAGTTTTTGACACGATTAATAGGGATTTATTGTGGAAGAAATCATGTAACTCTTTGATGGACAGAAGACTGTTATTTCTTATACAACGATTATACGCACAATCATCTCTGGCAGTCAAAATAGACAGTGCTGGGCATATATCACGGGATATTAAATCATCCCTGGGAGTTCGCCAAGGATGTGTCTTAGCTCCATCATTATTTAATCTCTTTATAAATGATTTAATCCCTCTTTTGTCCAGAACTGAGTCCGCCCCCAGGTTGGCCTCACGCCCAGTCGGTTGCTTGCTATACGTGGATGATTTAGCGCTGCTTTCACAAACTAGAGTGGGCCTTAAACGTCAACTCAGGGTCTTTTCTAGTTATTGTGATCAGAATACATTAATAATTAATTGATCCAAATCTAAATTAATGTTTTTTTCTAAAAAAGATTTCCCTATGCATGGGATATCAATGGCCACCATCTGAAGCAGGTAAACATTTTCAAATATCTCGGTCTTTACTTTAGTTCATCTGGGAATTGGACAGAACATTATCGGAGGTCACTAGCTGCTGCCAAGGGAACCTCTATTGTAATCTTGAGGTACCTGGCAAGGACTGGTAGCTTAAGCCCTGATAAGGTGATTGGAGTACATGATAGTAAGGTAAGGGTGCAGTTGCTATTCGGGGATGAAATCTGGGCGCTTTTGCTCCCTCTGAGTAGTAATATTGATGGGATTCAATCTTTTTTCCTTCAGAAATTATTTATTTAGCAGTTCTCAGATTGGAAGCAGGGCAGTGTAGCTGGTCTTTATTTGCTTAGGCATGTGTTCTTAAATATTGGGTCAAGTTACTCGGCTCATCTGGGAATAAGCTCTTCTAGTCACTTCTAGCAGATAAGTACCAAAGTAGATGGCAGTTGGCTGTTCTTGCTTATTTAGCTAATCTGGTTTTTTCATTTAGTTATTTTGTTGGGAAAGGTCCTTGTATGATTCGATCAGAGGTTCTCTCTAGACTCAAAGACACAGGACGGCAGAATGAGGTCTCAAGGGTAAGAGCATCTCCACATTTGTGCGAATATTTAATGTGGTATTCTCCTTGTTATCAAGCTGCTAAATATTTGCCCTCTTCAATTCCGAATAGGGGGAAATATTTGGTTTTGTGTGCTCCGCTGAATGTCCTTCCCTCAATGGTATTGGAGGGGCGATTTAACAAGACTCCCTATGGGAGCCGTCTTTGCCCCTTTGATCGGCAAAGTACTGAGACCACGTAGCATATTATCTGACAGTGCCACTTGTATGACCAACTTAGACAAGGGTTTTTAGCCCAATACCTTCGAAAATACTATGATAGGACCGATCACTGGATCATGCAATTTTTTCTTTCAGAAGCTTCTCCGGAAGTTACAAGCAATGCTGCTCAATTTCTGACTCTTGTATTTAGAGTAAGACAGTCCTTCCTGGAATTTAAATCTTAGATGAAAAATGGTCAACTATTAAGTATTAAATGAAGTTCAAATGGTTACCTGGTTAGGTTCCTGACACTTTAGTTTTGTTTTATTATAGTTTGCTATTATTGTACTGCATTGTCAACTGCATTTATACATGTTTATAGTTTGTCTACTTTTATTCTCTCGATTTTGTGTTTGTGATGGCCCAAGGTCAAGCAATAAAGGATTGATTGATTGATGAAGAATTTTTGGAGACTCTTCAGGACAGAGGGAAATAAGCTCCCACAAGCATGACAAGGTACCATTCCATGAGAGGAGTTGCTATTTAAAAAAAATAAATGATCCTACCCAACTATAACAAACACCTAACCTATATCTAATTCTATCTAACTACTGCTACCTTAATAACTAAAGTAATACTAAGAATTACCTACATGACCTAACCTAACCCAAAGTGAGAGGAGACAGCATCTGAGTGCAAAGACTAGAGGAACCCTCAGTCCTCGTCAATTTTTCTGGCAGACTTGGGGGAGGAGGCACTGACATCCACCACAAGAACAGCAGAAGACCCATCGCCAGGGTCCCCGGCAGGAACAGGGGCAGGTATTCCTTGGGGAACCTTGAAATAGGGGAGAATCCTGAGTGGCAGTGCTGGTACTGGTGGGAGGTCTGGCAGTGGGGGCACCTGCATGCCAGCAGCCCAAGTGGCATCCAGCCACCGGGCTACCCCTCCGGCATGCTCCATCAGGGCCTGGTGGAATGTGACCTTGACCTGTCGTGTCTGCCTCATGTAGACACAGTAAGCTGCGTTCTCCGCTTGATGATGTCCCAGGTCACGATACTGCTCTGCTAAGGAGCCACGTGTCTGGGACAGTTGGTTCAGAGCTGCACGCCCAGACTCGATGACAGGAATCACACCATGCAGCTCTGGGGGCAGGGGCAACTCCTCCTCAGTCAGAGCAGGGCTGGCCTCCTCCACCTCTGCTGCTGAGGAGATGGATGAAGACGAGGGCCTCCTTCATCTGGCAGGCACAGCTTGCCCCCCTCGCTGGCCCTGTTGTCTGCCACCTACCTGCCCTCTCCCCCTTTCCAGCACTATCCCATGACACCTTGAAAGGTGGCCACAGAGGGCGGAGGTGCTGCTCTGTCTCCCACGCCACACCTCCCTGTTGCAGTGGGAGTACAGCGCTAAAGTGTGGGCCATGCCCTGGGGCTTGGAGAAGTAGTCCCACGCTGCAGATCTCAGTGCCTGCTGACACCGTCGCCTGACAGGCGTAGGCCCTGCCTCCACCGCCTCCAGCACCTGGACCTCTGCCTCGGACTCCTCCACTGCTCTGGCCTCCTCCTCATACATGCTGCCTCGACTAACCTAACCCTGAGTATATATATAATAAAATATAGATACCCTACTCCTATATTCTAAACTATAAATATTATCCTAGTCTTAAACTATAACTATATATGATATCCTATAAGTTAACTATGTCCTAACAACAACAAATCCTATCCTAATTCCTAAGTACTACTATACATACATCCACCCTATTCTCTCCCAATTCCCACCCTATGTATTCCCTCTCCAAGTGTGTGTAATGTGTGTGTGTGTGCACTATATATATTTTATTTTCTATTTTTTTTAACAGTTCCTCCTCAGCTCCTCCACTCTTTCCTTCTCCTTCCCACACCACAAAGAGATTGCTGCATTGCAGCCCCTTATATACTGTATGGGGGGAGGGGGAGGGAGCACCAGCTGCAGAGTGTTGTTGTACACCCTGATTGGTTAGGCAATTAAGGGGGAGGGACGATGAGGACTGATGTGGTGTTGTGCACATTGTGCTCACCCTGATTGGCTAGGCAATTAAATGGCTGCAGCTGCTGCACATGGCAACACCTGCTGTGGCGCCAAAGTGGCACCGAAGTTTCCGACCTTCTGTGCTTCGGTCTCTGAAGTCTGAGGCTTCGGCAAAAACACCATATTGCCTCAGAGTACTTGGACCAACTATTCAGACCTTTGAAAATTGGTCTGAATACCCAGACATACTATTAGAACCTATTAAAATCCTCATGGGCACAGGCTAACACATGTTAAAATACATTGTTTAATGTATGTAAACCCCTTGTGCATGTATTTCCCATGTTCCACATGTCCCCAATCTTTCAGATCTACACAGGATGCAAGTTTTTTCCCAGTTCCAGAGCCTGTTTTTTTTATTCCAGTTGCAGAGGCTCATGCTACTATCTCTGCAGGTAGCTGATTTACTCCTCTACTGCTTGCAAAATAGAGGCGGCCACATAAGCCGATCCTTGTATCCACACAGCACAGTTCTTTATATTTGTCCTGTGATTGGCTTGCATGCAAAAAGTTGGCTGGACCATGACCTCAGTCTCTAAACAAGAAGGTGTATGAAAAGGATGAGGATGACAGCCTGACATAGGAGAAAAAACAAGGGGCCCTTTTGCCTGTTTTCCCAATTGGCTATCCCATAATTGGTCCAGTTGGCTTCAAAGAGACTATTGAATTAATTGGCCTAAAAATATTGGAAATAGCATAATATTCAGAGATTGATTATGGTTTACCCAGTGAAGGGGTATAGAGGGCACGAAGATTCTCTTTCTCTGATGTATGTATAGAAAGGGCAGCCTCTAGCTGACTGAGGTGTGCAGGAAGGGAGTTAGGGTTGTCTGCAGCTCCAGAGAAGAACTCTCTCGATTGGACTAGAAGATCAGATTCTGAACCTGTATGGAGAGGAGAGTATTGTTCATGGGTCAAGACTCAAGTGACTCCTTTTCTAAAGACCTGCTCTTCTCAGGGGCAGAGGTGGCACTGGAAACAATTCTCCTCACGCTTACTTTACACCACCATGATTTCAGTGTGATTACTCATGATTTGTCCAGAAGTGACTGAGATAAGCATGGATAGCACTATTTTGGGTACAGTATCCTGAAACTGCTATGCTGATTACATTTTAACTACACAGATGAATACCCAGCGTACCATCTCCCCCATTCTTTTGCAGCTGTCTCTTTGAAAGATATAATATACACCTCAGTACATATTATTAAAAAATTCCAGGACTCTGACAAAGCATAGCAAGTGTCATTGTGGAGTTTTAATTATCAGTTTGTATAATCTGGGCCTGTCCTTGGGTTTTTCTAAATCACACTTTCTAGTTGATGTTTTTAAAGAAAAAATGTATTTCTTTCATTTAGGAATTAATATTCTCTCCTCTTTCACTTGCTTGTCCTCATTATCTGCTTCCCTTTTACCTAGTACCATTGGGGCATCCTGTTGTGCTCAAAGAAATCTGTGTTGACTGAGGAATATAAATTTTATAACAGTACTTGGATAAAACAGGCTTTCCAGCTGATGCTGAGTGTTAACCATCTACACATATATAAAGATCAGACTCTTAGATAGAGGTAGAAAAATGCTGTAAGAAAAACACTCCCATAATCATTGAGAAATGAACTGCTAAATATTAGGAATAAAAACATCTGTGGTAACAGCAACTGCAAAATCCTCCCCAAGGGACTTAAGGCTCATAGTCCAGTGATATGCAGAACATATAAAACATGTAGTTTTAGGGTGAACAATATTTGAAAAGCATGACACTTTAAAAAAAAATAAATCAGATAATTTATCTTAAGGTAATGGCCACTACATAACTTAAAGACAATGTAAAAACCTAGTTAAAGTACACTTTTGCTCTCTCCTCTTTCGTACACATTTAGGAGTTGGACTAGGCTATCCCTTTAGAAAAAGCAGTTCTATGTGGTATGTTAGCTGCATCCCTGCAGGAATGGACTCTAGAGGCACTGTGCCTTGGGCACTTCTCTGTGGCACGCTTCCCTCTCTGACCCTGGGCTCTAGAAGGAAGGGAATAGTAATTTGCTCCAGACCTATGCCACCCACATACTAGGTCCTTGCATGCACTGGTTGAACTGTTGCAGATGCTTGGCTGGAACCCAGGTTCTATTCTTTCCCTGAATGTCTTTCCCTCTTCCTCTAAAGGGCACAAGGATATGGTTCCTTTGTACCTAAGGGCCAGACATCTTGTGCTGTGGTGTGAGGACAGTCCTTACATCTACTTATGCCCCTGTGTGGGGAGGTAAGTTGCAGTTTAACCATTGGAGCCTTGATTCTGTCGACTTTACTTGTGGGGAAAGTTTACAGCATCAGGCCCTTACTAGAGTTATTTTGGTAAGAAGCCCTAAGGTGAAAAAGGACAATGAGAGAGCTGAGAAAGCGGACCTATCCAGCCTGACAAGGCGAATGCTTGCCAACATTCTCAGGGCCCGGGGCTGCCTGATAAAGCTTATCAGTGTACGGGAGGGAAAACGGGACACTTAACTCAAACACCATATGTGTCTCTTCCCTGGTGAGATGGAATTTATGTCTCTATGAATTTTAATGAACATTTGAGTGTCCAAATGGTGAGTTATAGGATTTAGGGAGGGGAAGAGTATAAATATATAAAGTGCTACAGAATTAATCATGAACAAGTGGGCAGAAAACTAGCTGCTCTTGAGGAAATGTATCACTTGTTGGGCCTTGAAACCTTTCAAATTGGCATGGATATTTATTTACTATTATTATTTCATCATGGGGAAATGTTTTGTTTAAGTTTTGAAGGTGAAAATGATGAGCTAAATCTTTCACCTGTGTGGAAATGACAGCCCAGAAGGTAGAATCCTTTCTCTCCCAGACTCCTGTAAGTTGCCTTGCAAACACCAGTGCTGAGGCACACTTTTGTAGTGTGCCATTAGGCTCCCTCCTAGCTGTCACCATGAAGATGCCTTCCTGTTTCAGTAATTGAGGTTATTAATATATTCCTGTAAGAAAAGTTCAGTGTCATCATATTACATGTCCCCCCAAAAAACTTATTTCCCCCCGCCTCCTATAAACTGGCTTTGTGTCTAATTAAAGTGGTTACTTTAACTGTAGGAAGCTTGTCCTTATAATGAGCTCCCTGGTGACATGAAAGCCCCATCCTTTGGTTAAGACTAAAATCAGCTCATGTTTTCAGTTCTGAGACAGCATAATGATTGGATAGCATCTTCAGTTACATCAAGGTAAATTTCAAAGTCCCTGTAGTACACATTAAAGTAAGACTGATAGTGTAATACTATCTAGGCAACTCAATTGCTGCAAAACTGAAACATGGTAGTTATCTCATTTGTGCTCTCATAGGGCAGGATTCTGCAGGGCATCAAGCAGTCCTTGGAGACCCTGAGTGCTCCCCATTACAATTACAGTAGTTAAGAGTGGCGGGCAACTGCAGGAGAGCTCAATGTTTTACAGGATCAGTCCTGCAGAACTAATAAAGGGAATATTTTATTTAAATTTATATGCCACCCTTCCCAGAGGCTCAGGGTGGCTCACATACCATAAAAACATTAAAACCATTACCAACCCCCCCAACTCTGCTAACCCTCCTTCAATCCCCACAAAACCCACCCAATACTACCTCCCTACATTCCTCCCCCAAACCACCCAATTCCTGCCCTCCAAATTACTAATTATGATGATGATGATGATGATTATTTATATGGCACCAGCAGTGTACTTGATGTTGTACACTCAATAGCAATAGACAGGTCCCTACCCCATGGACTTTTAATCTAAGAGAGACAAGGGAGGGAGGAGACAAGGGAGAGGTGAACATTGCGAGGGACAAGGGTACATTCATGAGGTTGAGAATTTTCAGGTGTATGTGCTTAACTTAGTTACAGGGGACTATAGTTTGCCTTTTCAAAGAAAGTATTACACCACTGCTCCGAGCAGCTTTTAAAACCACACTCCAACAGTTCGGGTTAGGCTGAAATGTGCGCACTCGGTGCATTCACACCAACCCGGAAGTGCGCGGTGCTTTAAATCGCAGGATGCTGCCGCCGCCTCTGTGCGATTTAAAAGCACGTCTGAATGAGCCCTTAGAATATTGACTTCTGATCCTGATTTTTTGGTTTTCCATCCTGATTTTTTCAATTGGTAACTGGAAAATTGGTAAATCAGTATTGGAAGTTACTGTTTTGTTGCATAATCAGGTTCCTGATTGTTGAGCGGGCATCCTGTCAAATACCTGAAACAGTACTAAAAATGTGGGTATCACTAGAGGGTATCAAATTTGGTACCCATGTTAGCTCTAACGGTGCACTTCCGGCATTAGGGTTATCCCCCCGCTAGGTCTGATCAAGGGTCTTTGGGTTTTTAACCTATGAACTCTGGCCTGTGGATGAAACTTCAGAAGTGATGGTGGATGGGACAATGTCAGGAATGGGATGGGGCAAAGGGTCTTCCTTGCCCCTTTCTGACATGGCTATACACCTTCAGACAGTGTCCAAATGAGGCCCTTTGCAAAGGCCCGTTCCACTACCTGTTCTGGTGGCCCCACCACCCCATTCAGATCAAAGCCTGAAGAAGGTAACAACCCTCTCCAGTAGCCAGAGTGCCTGACAAATGATGTTCTGATGCTGCAAAGTGCTGAACTCTGTCAATGAAGTCAATGAGCACTGAGAACATTCAGCACCATCTAAAATTAATCTTTGCCTCAGAGGGGTTGTTCTCTCTCTCGCTCTCTCTCTCTCTAGCTCTCCAGAGGACTAGACTTCCCAGTAATGAGAACATTGGCTACTGCTGATGCTTAAAAACAATGGGTATTTTTATATGGACGTGGGGGTGCTCAATGGTGGGGGTGTTTTCAATGGTTGCCCACAGCTCTATGGTGTTGCCTGGGACAACCCTGGTCAGGAGCAGAGCTGCAGCAGCCATCCACCGAGTAAATGGAATTCAGCTCTGCCTCCGACTGGTGCCCCAAATATAGGCAGGCCACTCTGCTAGCGATGCTCTGGGATGTTCTGGAGCACCGCTAATAGGGCTGGAGTGGAACAGAGTCAGAGAGTGCCTGCTCCATTTCTGCTCCACCTGCACACTGCTGGGCTGCCTGGTTGTTAGGCGGATCAGAACCATGGGTGCCATACGTGTAAAGCCACCCATTGATTATAGCAAATTTTCAAACAGCACCAAGAATTCTATTACATTGACGTGGAGAAGTTCAGCAAGGTATGCGTTTGTGTGTCATTAGCTCTCTTCTTGCTCTTTGCCAATTAACAACATCCTGTAGTTATTGCTCTGAAAATGCAAGCACTTTCCCCCCATTATCTTTATTGCAAAAGCTTTTAAAGCCAGAAACTGGAGGGATTACTTAGAAAGCATCCTGAACGATGCATGTATTCTTTGCTTAAACCAGTCTTTTTATGAATGTCCCAGGTATTTGGGGAAGAAAGTTATTATGAGTTCCATTCACAGTGTGCATTACCCACTAGAACATCTAAGGGGAAGCTTAGCTGTAAAATAGAATGCCTCATTTCACTGAGGAACTGGGTGACAGTTTAGTGACTTGTCATAAATAGTGCAGTGGGACTAAGTAAACTGATCTTAATGATAAATTTTACAAGGCTGTTTGTTCCTGTTCCTTCCTGAGCCTTTCCATAAACCCATATAATGCATTTATTGAAACCGTATATCCCTGCTACCAAGTATTCCTATAGGGCTGTCAGCTTTTAAAAATCAACATTCAGGACAACAACTGTCAAAAATTTGGACAAATTGTTGGCAATGATAGAGGGGAAGAATGGGGACAAATCAGAATGTAAAAAATAGCAGAGCCTGGCTTACAACTGCTGTTCCTCTTGACATCTGTCCCTTTGCTGAGTCACTACCAGCCTTAACTTAGCATTTCACTCATGTCCACACAGGGACAGGCCTGGACAGGTGTTGCTGCTGCTTCATCCTGCACTCCCAGTGGTGTAGGGCAGAGCAGAAGCTCTGGACTGAAATGTAAGTGCCATACTCGGTCAGACCAATGGCCGATCTAGCCGAACATCCTGACTTCGGCAGTGGACAACCTCTGTTGCTTCAGAGAAGTGCACACCAGGTAACAACGGAGTGATCCATTTCCTGTTGTTCACTCCCACCAGATGACAGTCAGGGGTCTTTTCCCCTGACCAACTTGACTAATAGCTATTTTTATATATATAATGGAAGGGAGTTCACCAGACTAGGTGTGGCCACCAAGAATTCCCTCTGCATAGTCTCCCCCTGAGTCACTCAGGAGACTTTGAGAAAGGTGCTCCCGGCAGACCGCAGTGTTCAATTCAGAAACCAGGGTGGGGGTGAGGTGGTCCCACAGATAGGTGGGGCCCAGGCTGTATGGGCTTTATAGGTAAACACCACCCTGGACCTAACTCTAAGAACATATCCAATTCTTTTTGAAACTAGTTATGTTATTGTCCTTCACAAATCCTTTGGCAATGAGTTCCAGAGGTTAACTGTACACTGAGTGAAAAAATATTGAATTCCCTTTAAAACTACTAGCAATTAATCTCATAGTGTCTCCTAGTTTTAAAATTTCAAGGGGCTAAGTAACAGCTTTCTGTTAACTTGATATGCACTTCAAATTATATCCCTTTCTCAGCTGCCTCTTCTCTAAACTGAAGAGCCCAAACCAACCGAGTCCCTTCTCCTATGGAAGTTGTTCTATGCCTTTGATCATATTTGTTGCCCTTCTCTGCACCTTTTCCAATTCTGTCAGATCGGGGAGGAAGGGAAATGGGGAAACCTCTCAACTGCCCTCTACATAGGGGCCAAAACCACTGGACAAAGGAACTGTAGCTCATCCTAGAGGGCAGAAAGGATAGGAAGATAGATAGCAAGGGAGGAGCAAAGGAAGGGAGTGGAATAGGAGGACAGGATAACAGAAGGTCAGGGGTACACATCAGGGACTAGAAAGTAGCAGATGCTATGAGAGGAAGTAACAAAGAACAGGGAAGAACCCCAAGACTCAGAGGAACTACAACAGAGACATAAGACCAGAATGAGAAACATGCAGAGGGAGAGGAGAATTGCAACTAGGAGGCACTGGGTATAGTGTTGAGAGCCCCAAGGCAGAGCAAGAGTCGCTTGGTGAAAGCCAGTTGGAAAGGGACGATTACAACCCTAGCCACCAGCACAGTGAGCCACAGAAGAAGGGGAGAAGGAAAGTAATGGGCACTGAACACAGAGAGAAAGGAATGTGGCAGAAAGTTAGATTAAAGCAAGAAATAGAACTGGGAACAGGACAGTAGATATTCAGGAGGAAAGACAACCAAACCTTAGCTTGAAAGAGATAACACAACAGCTAGGGCAAAGCCTACAACTGCAGCTAACCAGCCCAGAGCGTTCTGGACGAATAGCTCTTATAGTAACTGAAGGGAAAGGGAGACCAAGTGCCTTAATTACATACAGCTGTGGGAAGCTGACTTAAGCAGGAGGAAAGGGGTGTGGCCTAATATTCTCCTATAGGCCCATGGCACCAGTAGGGTAATGGCTAGCTCCCCCCGCCCCCCATTTAGGGCCTCCATTGGCTTGTTCTAGTGTTCTGTCTGGTCCCCCTAATCCTCCAGTCACCTGTATAGCTGCCCCACACTGAAGATGAAGGGAGTGGTGTGGCTTCTCTGCCTGATTTCTATTAAGGTGAGTAGAGGAATGGGAGCCTCTGGGATGATGGGGCTGTGCCTGGTTTCTGGGGCAACAGGGGGCTTTGACATGTATGTCTGTTTTTGAGATGTAGAGAACAAAGAAGAAAGATATAGGTTGGCAGTGGGGGTAGCAGCCTGGAGTAGTGGTGAATGGCAGTTGGACTCTCTTTCATTCTCTGTATGTAGGTAGGTAGGTAGGTAGGTATGTCTGTCCATCTATGCACTAGAGGAACTGATGTGTGGAAGGAGCTGCTTGCTTTCTCTCAGACAGAAACAGGAAAATGACAGTGGTCCTGATTTTATCCAGATAGCTGGAATCCTTCTCTTCCTAATGGTTAGGTATTCTGGTGATGAATACCTAGCAGGGTGAAAAACTAAAAAATGAAGAGATAAGCCAAGCCATCTTTCCTTCCGATTCCCACCTGGAATGGGTAAAGAAGAGTATGTCCAAATCAATATCCATGAAAAGAAACTACCCATGGTTCACTGCATGGAGTTCCTGACTCATCTTTTTCTTGGGGCTCAGACCAGACAAGGCATGGCTATGTAACTGGAGAGATGAGTCAGAGTCCTCTGGGAATTCCTGCAGCTGTCAAGTCATTGGTAGTTAACAGGCTCCTCGAGTCTCCCTGATAGCACAGCTCATTCAGGATTCATGAGGAGTCACTGATTTTCCACCTGTAGTCTCAAACGATTAGCCTTACACAATGTCTCAAATAGGAGTTGGTGCTGAAACCTTGTCCATGTTGGATACCAGAGAAAATGTCTGACTTTTGTAATCTTTTCTACTCTCAACTGACCATGCCCACAGACATGTGGAGGAGCATTTCTGCACTTGAGGAAATGGCAGTGATGACAATATGTCTTCAAAGGTTTTTAAAGTAAAACGTTTCCCCTATTCAGTCACTTTTCTCAAATCACTATAATCCATATACAGCAACATCTTTCTGGCAGGATGTTACGTTGGAAAGATTGGTGGTGTCTTTTATACTAAGTCACCTGCACTCAGGACATGACACGTTATGTTTGGTGCTATGTGGGTAGCTCCCAATGGCACATGTCTTCTCTGTGAAGGATATTATTACACAATATATTCTGTCAGGTAATGAACTTAGAGGACAGGTTCTTGTCTGTGCTATCACTAATATTTATTACATATTTTAGGTTTTGTATTACTGTTTTTGTAAAACAGTGATGTACATGTGCATTGATCTTTTCCAATGACTTAATTTTGTTGACTAGCATAACATCTCGAAATTGGTAAATACACCTGTGCCAAGAGGGCACACTTTTTTACAATAAGATTAAGATTTGTTGGGAGGGGGGGAAGGGATTATGGTAGCAGTGGTTTTGTGGATCTTTGTTCAGTTCCTGCCTTGGCCATTGGCTCTCTGGTTAACCTCGGGCAAGCCATGGTCTCGAAGCCTGTTAGTCATGCTCAAACATCTGGCTTACACCACTGAAACCTGATGAACATTGGTGGGGGGAAGAGGCGGACGCCCGTCACAATTCCGGTGTGAATGGGGTTTTGCTGCAACAGTACTCGCGAATGACAGGGCTGGATTTTGAGCCCTGCCATTTGCAAGTATTGTCATGGCAGAATACCATTCGCACCAGAAGTTGTGATGCCATCCACCTCCTTCATCCACCGCGTCTTCTCCTCGCAGGAGTGTCGCTGCTGCGTCACTGTAAGGTGTGAATGCGACCTTAGTTTCTTTGTCACTCCTGGACAGGGCCCATGGGAGAGGATGGTTGCAAAAGCCATGCCTCCATTCAACTAAATGCCCATCATTTCTCCCTCCTCTCAGTAAACAAAACCTAAAACAAAGGGAAAAAAATCAAATATCTGACCAATAAGTAACCAACAAAGTTTCCCCTGAAAAGGAGAAAATTCACAAACTCTACCAACTCTACAAGTAGTGGCCTTGTAGTTAAGTTGTTAGACTAGGACATGGGCGACCAGGGTTCAAATCCCATCTTAATTATCAACTCACTCTGGTCTTGGGCAAATCACCATATCTTGGTTCTTTACCTGTAAAATAGTAATAATAATGACCTACCTCGCAGGGTTATTAAGGACCAGGTGAACCAGGCAAGGATTGTAAAACACTTTGAACACTGCAAGTGCTATATAAATTATTAACAGAAGGTACTTTGCTGTTGCTCTCAATTATATTTGGAAGACAATCTAATACTACAGTAAAGGGAAGCAGTAATACTACAACAAAGGAAAGCAGCAATAAAACTAGAGAAGAAACCATTAATATTTTTGAGGAGAACATCTGTCTCTGACTGTTTTTGTTCTTGGGGAATACGACGTCTTCCAACCACTGTCTTTTCTTTGGAGAATAGCTCTTACCAGCTGAAACTCACCACAGACCTCTGAGAGTGATAGAGCCTAAAAGTGATATGTTTGCCCCCTTCCAGAGGGATGGTCCTCTTGACACGGGGTTCCTTCGATATATTCTATGTGGTCCCTGGTATACTCCTGGTGCCACTCACTGCCTGATGCTTTCAGTCCTTGATCTTGAATCTGGGAATCTCCTTCTGTAGGATCCCTAGTCCTAGTGTCAGCTGGTTAGCATCTCCCTCCCGCCCATAGTGGCCGCAGCAGGACAGACAGTTGGGCTCACTCCTGCCCAGCAAGGGCTCTGGCTGTTGCCTGGTCCTTGTCCAGACCTATAGTTCTGTTTTGTCCTCAGGTCCATCTCCTTGAGCAGGGTAGCCTAAGGAGAGGGACCTGGGGACAAAACAGAACTAGAGGTCTGGACAAGGACCAGGCAGCAGCAGAAACTTTTTGGGGCTTCCAAATTCTTGGCCTGTGTCCACTTCTGGGGGGTGTTGTAGTGCTGTTCCTGGGCTTGGATCTGCTGGCATCTCCCTCTTGCCACCCTGAGGCTTGACCTGCTCACCATAGTACACCAAGTTGCACTGTGGCCATTCCCTCCAGTCAACTCACATGGCACCTCAGAGCCTTGCCTGGCTGTTTTTCCCCTCCACCGTTGTCAGGCACACCCTACAGCTGCCCCTGGGTCACAGAGAGTGGTCCTACCTTCCCACACTTACAGGGCTACCAAATTCTCTTCTCCCCATGCTCGTCTATCTACCTGCCTTCTCTGAAGGACTTTCCTATTTGCATATTCCATAACAGGGGCACCGCAGGGTTCCCTGCCTCTGGTGCTGTGCATGGGGTCAAGTATTTGTGGGTTTATTATTTGCATGTATTTGTATCATTGCCTGCGTTCACTGCATTTCCCCTTGGGGTATGAGGCTGGCTTGGGTGGCATGGGGTCACTGGCTTGTGGGAGGCGTTGCAGGCTTGGGGAGGGGAGAAGCTGCCCAGGACTTACCATTTCTCCCTGGCTGGGCTGGGCTTGGCTGCGGTGCTGGAGACTGCAGTACTGAGAAAGCAGCAGCCCCTGCAGGTGGGGAGAGCTCACTACAGGCTCCCCAAGCAGGTAGCTAAACTAAGGCTGCTTTTATAGGAGCGGGTCACCCCGCTCTCATGTGTTGTTTGCCGACCGCGAATTAAATACCTCGATGTGTGAGGTATTTAGTTTGCAGTTGGCAAACAACGCGTGGCTGCCTTGAATGCGCGTGATCACTTCCATCATTGTGTATAATCCTTCTGAGAGACTTCTAACCTTGGTCTGTTGTAGTCAGAGCTCAAATGAATTGGGCAAATTGATTTCCATGATAATGATTCTTAGCATTCATCTGTAATGCATTTGAATATATTTACACAACCTTTGATTTCATTAAGTTCGGTCGGACTGATTTTAAGAAAGTTAAAGTCTGAATTTGGTTAGTTTAATATTTAATGCTGATTTAATTTGATATTTGAAATTCAAAATGGTTAAAATTCACTGATCCAAGCAGCATACTGGTCAGGTCACTATTAGACTGCAGCCAAGGCGAAGCAAAAGAGTCCTTGTTTGCCTCTCGCAATAATGTCAAACAATGCTGGGTAAACAATCTAGCCCAGAAACTCAGTGCATAAGACATAGCTTGATCCTGAAGGCTGGTACTACCTGTTTCTAGCCTAAGAGCTGCATTTGGAGTGCCAATAGGCCTCCCTACCATTACCGCCAGGAATCTTGATTGAACCGTATTGAGTCTATGTGCTTGAAAGGGGGCCCAGAGTTCTGCTACATACACAAGCTGACCACCCACCTTGCTATTGAAAACTTTCAATGCCGGCATAATTGCAGTTTTACCCAATCGCTTGAAAAGGCCGTAAATAGAGCGGGCCTTATTTTTGGCAACCAAAATGACTCTGGTAATATGTTCGTTCCAGGAGCCAGATATATGAAATAAAAGACCTAGATAACGAAATAAATCCACCTGCTCGATAGGATGCCCTTGGATATTCCAGGTATAATGTTTCTTTCCTTTCGAAAAGACCAGCATTTTGGTTTTATCGAAATTTATAGACAACTTGTGGTCATCGCAAAAAGAGGCAAAACCCCCCAGTTGCCTTTGTCACAGAGAAACATAGGGTCACACACGTGTGATACTGGCCTACATGTAAACTACAAGCCTAGTAAATATGTAAAGCAAAAGGTGCAACATGCATGTAATGTTACAATTGAGAACTGTAAAACCCAAATCAGGACTGTGACACTGACCAAACTCCATGAAGTAGTGACAATTAAAAGATGGTGTATTGGCAACCCTTGCCAGACGGAACCCTATGGAGATGCAAATGGATCTTCATGTTTGTCTGGGTTGGCTATGTGAGGAAAGACACAGGCTCATGAGTGGGAAAGCTGAGACAAAGAGACCATGAAAGGTACTTAAGCAAGGGCCGTTAAGTCAGCTTCACTATCGCTTGTCCAGAGCCATCTTGAGCACTCTCATCTGCATCCTGCATCTTGCCAGCAAGCAAGGCTGGAAGACATGGACTGAGAGGCATGATTTTGCTTTCTAGAAACTCGAAGACTGAAGTCCCAGTTGCTTACATCAAGGACTGAGAGGAACTTATGGACCTCTGTAGGGTAAGATGCTTATTTAGGAACTCAACCAGTATAGGTTAGGAATGTGTTATATTTACCTTTGATTTCTAGTAACCACTCTGTATCAACAGTCTTGCTTATGTAATCAATAAACTTGCTACTTATCTTTATGAAGAAGTGTCTGTGTCTAACATTGGAACACAAGTGAGCAACAAGAGTTCTCAGGCTCTTGCGAACCCAGAGATTAAAGAGTCTGTAAACGGGAAGAATTGGACCCTTGGGTGACAAAGGGGTTGTCCCTGCGGCAGGCTTGAATCAGCCAGAGAGAGAAAACTGATTCACGTGGCCTGTACGCGAGGGAAACTGAGTCACTAAAACCTGGTAAAGTGGGGATGCGGACCTCCAGCTCGTGACAGCCTTACCAAACCAATTCGAGTTTGTGCTAAAAGTGCGATGTCATCCGCATATGCCAACGCTGCAGAGGATGGAGTCCGGTATTAGTCACCTTGGGTTGTCTGGGGAGTACCTTGCCCACAAGCCTATTGGTGTGGTGCGATGGGAACTTCTTAGTAGGGCTGCTGATATATGGTGGCAAGGGGAAGTGGCTATGGTTAGAGCCTAGCAGCATCTTTATACATATCTGGATTGGGTCTCTGCACGGGGCGTGGTTCCGAAGTATATGGAAGCCTCAATTTCAGGGAGGGCCAAGGCATTGGTTTTTTGTACCCATTTTAACACTATGTATTGACGGGTAACCGAAGGCAGAGTGCAGGGACTTCCTTTCCTGGAGCGTCTGTGCCCTTATGATATGGAAGCGGTGGAACAGTACCCCATATTCTCTTATATTGTTATTTATATGATGCTATCAGGGAGAAGTTTCTTGCTCCACTTCTCCTGAAGTTGCCTGGGAGAACGGCTGAAGCTATACTTTCATTTTTATTAGATAATGCTGACTTGGCGGTTATCAAGGAAGTAGCAGCATTTCTTGTCCAGGCCTTCTATTGCAGAGATAACTTTTTAAATTTTAGGGCTGTCTTGGGGGATGAACCCTCCTAACTGCGGTCTTTGTAAGCTTCTGATGTTGGTAAATGTTATTAATACTGAGTATGTAACAATTGGTGTAGTAGTTGTTTTTTTTAGATTTCATTTGCCCAAATTTCTGGGAAATTTTGGTGTGTGACCTTTTATTATTGTTTTAATTATTACTTTATTAATTATTTTGTAATACGTTCTGTATGTTATGTTTTGTTTTATGTTGGTTTGTGTGCAATGGTCTGGAGTCACGCAATACATGATAATCTATCTATCTATTAGACTGCAACCAACCAATCACAGATTACTAAATTATCAAAAAGTGAATATCAGATTAAGGAATATTGAATAGAAATTTAATAAATATTACCAAAAAAAAAAAGAAAAAAAGAAAGAAGTGAAGAATACCACAAATGCTTTGCAAGGCTTGTTTGCAAATGTGATGTGAATTTGCTATTCGCAATTACAGGTACAAGTTAATAAAATTCAACAAATATTCTAATACTTGTTTCAGCCATAGTAGAGTCAGCAAAAATCATTCATAGAGTGCATTATAAATAAAGACAATATATTTTATTTTATGAACCAATAATATATTTGTATGAGAAACACATTAATAAAAACATTGTCTGACAAGAGCCATTGAAAGTACTTTATTTGTGCACTTACACTGAAACAACAGTCCCTAGGGATGTTAAGTCTGAATATATTTCTCTGTTCTTGAGTGCATTGACTGCAACCCTATGAAATTAATTCGAGGAATCTTTAAGAACTTATACAGATATGTGAATATTTTGCAGGGCTCACTAATCCATTGTAAACCATTTCTCTGTGGTATGCCACCTTGAAACTCACTCTGGATAGTCTGAATGTACTCACAAAGTAATTGAAAAGCAGAAGCAGAAGGTCTACATAATTTTTATTTTTATAATTTGTATAAAATCTATTTCCAGTTTGTCAACATACCTGAGAGGAATAAAAAAAAAGTTAGAATATAAATTGATACATTGAGTATTTTGAAAAACTCACACTCTAGATATACAAATCTAGTCCTCTGGGTGAAATTCAGCACAAGATATATTCTCTCTCTCTCTCTCTCGGAAAGGGCCTTTTCCCTTATAGAGAATCAAGAACCCTTGCGTCCATAGTAACTAAACACGTGGCTAATTGGCTGTGGACCAAATTAAGGGTGCAGCCACATGAGCTGGGAGGATCTGATCCCTTCGCAATCCTGTGGTGGTCAAGCAGTGCTGCCACACTGCAAGATCAGTGAGGGGAGGTGGGCAGACAGTTGGCACCCCAGTGGGAAGCTGGGCTGCCTTCGGAGCTCCCATCATGCTGCAGGGTGGACCAATGTGCCAGCCGCACAAGTGGGTGTCCAGCCTGCCCTGACTCCCTTCCCCTGACCAAAATCCCTTCCCTGGCTGTGACCTGGTAGCGCACCACAGGCGATAGCACACGCCTCTCCACTGCAGAACTCACCATACGACAGAGCAGAAAGGTGCCCGGCACATGCGCTGCCACACTTTGGCAGTCTTACCCCACGTTTCCCGAGGATGCAGCGCATAGCAGCAAGCTGCTAACTCCACCATGTGGCCAAGAAACATCTGATGATAGCCACTAGCCAGGCACACAATGCACTATTATTATTATTAACAAACATTTATATAGCGCCATCAGTGTACCTGGCACTTTACAAAGTAATAAAATAGACACGGTCCCTGCCCCTAGGGCTTACAATCTGAGAGACAGGAGCTGGGGGAGAGACTTAGGAAGGGGAACAGAGGGAGAGACAAGGGGTCTAACATTCATGAAGATGCGAGGTCTCAAGTGCACGTACTTGGCTTGGTTACGATGAGAATGACAGCAGGCAGGTCCATGTTGCAAGGATAAGGGTAAACCGATCGTAGGTATAGGAATAGTGGCTCAGCAGGATAAAGAGTCAGACAGAGCAGAGCGAAAGAGGTGAGTTTTAAGGAGAGATTTGAAGGTATGAAGGGAGGGGGCAAGGCGGATGTGGACAGGGAGGGAGTTCCAGGCATGGGGGGCAGCAAGTGAGAAGGGACGAAGGCACTTAGGGGAGCAGGGAAGGCGTGGAAGGGTGAGAGAAGGGACAGAGGAGGAGCGAAGTGCACGGGCTGGAGTATGGAGGGCGATAAGTGCAGAGAGGTAGGGGGGAGCAAGGTTGTGAAGAGCTTTATAGGTGAAGACTAGGAGCTTGTGCAGGATTCGTTCAGGAAGGGGAAGCCAGTGAAGCGAAGAGAGGAGGGGCTGCACATGGTCGAAGCGACTGGCGAGGTAGATGACCCTGGCAGCAGAGTTTTGGACAGAGATGAGGGGAGAAAGGTGAGACCGGGGAAGGCCAGTGAGAAGGAGGTTACAGTAATCGAGGCGAGAGATGACCAGAGCACATTGCGTGGTCCAGCTGCCCAAGGCATAATGGCCTCCCCAGGGCTTCTCAGTTTTCTTAGGCCACTACAGCCAGTGGGGTGTAGTAGATAACATGCTGGATTTGTTCCTGGAAGCCAGGGTTCAAATCCTGACCTAGCCATGAACTCACTGGATGGACTTAGGCAAGTCACAATCTCTCAGCCTTGGTTCTCCATCTGTAAAAAATGGGAGTGTGTGTGTGTCTGTGAAATATGTTATATATTTTAATGATTTTGTTGCTGGCCATAGACCTTTGCAAATTCATTGGAAATTACAAGTACCATAATGAGGTCAAAATATAAAATACAATACAACAACAACATAACAACACAGTAAATAAAACGCTCTGCGCATCTACATTTGTAAGCACACGCAGCACTAATAAAAATGCCTTGCTCTTCTCAGAGCTTGTGGCAGCACACTTGACCCCTGGAAGATTTTACAGCTAGACATAGATATAATAATAAACAAAACATATTTATAAAGTAATTGTAATTTAAGTCGCAAATCAATGATTGCACAGGTAGACTCCCAACTATCGTAAAGGTGGCTCTTTCCTCCATCGGCATGAAATGAGGCAATTGATGTTATATCATAACCAAATAGAAATACAATAGAGTTAATAGGCCCTGGGTTATTAGGTGGTTTCAAGGCTCTGCTTGTAGAAAATAACACAAGCACAGTAGGCAGCCACCGCTCTAGATAGAGGGGAGTCATGGCCGTCAAGAAGTTGATGTAACAAGATATTATCTGGGAGCCCTTTAATACTTGTTTTCATGAATGGGTCAATATATTTCCCTCTTAAGATGTCAAATTTGGGGCAATAAAGGAGAATATGTTCATTGGTCTCAGGGACTGCCAACTCACAATGGGGACATAGCCTCTCTGCGGTGGGGATTTTCTGGTATCTACTGTCCAAGATAGCAGACGGGAATACATTGCAACGCATCATTAAGGCTCTCCTCTGCAGGCAATTTGGCCAGTTAATTATAGATGCCGGGGGAAAAATCCTTGAACTAATATATATAAAGTCTAGAGCAATCTTTTGGGAGAACAAGGCAGAATTTTTGAGCTGGCGCTCTTGGTCATAAACACTCCTCTTAATCAAGGATAGTGTGTGTGTCTATCTCTCCCTGTGTTCTCCTCACACTTGTCCATCTTAGATTGTAAGCCAACTGGGCAGGAACCCGTTTCCAAAAATCTGTGTCTGTAAAGTGGTGTGTACGTCTAGTAGTGCTATACAAATGATTATTATTAGTAGTAGTTCCGACATTTAATTTGATACAGTTGAGCCTTACCTCTGTTTTACTCCTGAAACAATCACAGAAACAGAGCACTGAACAGACGTTTTCAGGAGTAGGAAGAGAAGAATGTACTCCTGAAAAATCAGGACTACATACTCCCCTTCCATTTGTATTTCAGAGCAACTGTTTGTGTGAACACTAATCACAGTGTAAGAGTGGCGATCACAGTTCAGTGATCATTCTGTCTTGGCTGGGGTTGGCAAAATTAGCACAGTTCTACTTTGGCTTACGCTGTTCATCTGAATGGTACTGAAGTGGAGTAGTTACTTTGCTTTAATTAATGGAAGTAGTTCCTTTGGTTTATCTCTGGTCCTTGGAATGTAGCCTCAGCTGGGATGCTTTGATGTTGGGGATTATTCTGAATACTGGGAGCATGGGAGTGGAGGCAATTGGACAGCTGAGGGGTAGGTGCTAGGGATGGCAACCCACACCAAATTACAGGTATGGTTTGTTTCAGGTATGGATTTCCCCTCCTGGATTTAATTACAGGTATGCTATGGAGCCATAATAACCCCTCCCCCCCCAAACCACCCTGTTACCCCCACAACCCCCCAGGGCCCTGGTATAGTACTTTCTGGCCTTAGGACGAGCTTGATTGAAGGCCTGACTGAAGGTCCGGGGGGAGGCTGTGGAGGCCCTGCAAAATGGGTGCTGGGGGCCATTCTGCACATGTGCAGCCCTTTTGCAAAATGGCGCTGGCAGTGTCGGTGCCATTTTTCAAGAGGACAGCTGTTCTGTGCATGCGTGCTGGGGCCATTCACACATGTGAAGAACATTTGCCCTTTTGATTGCTCAGTGCAATATTTTTTGTTCATAAGCAGAAATGTTGGCAAGACAGTTGGTGATAATTTTGTATATACACTGTTTAGACACAATTCAGATTTTGAGGCTGGAAAGTTGCAGCATTAGTGTGTTTTCCTATCATGCCATACCTCAACAACCATGACAGTTGCTGACTCAAAGTGAAGAATATTTCTGATATCATCTGCAGCAATGACCCCATAGTCGGTGTAGGTGTGTGTCTAATATTCATTGCAGTCTTGCAGATAAAATATTCTTTGGAGTGAACAGGAGATCAACAATTGCTACATTCCTAGTTCTAACTTTATTATCAAGTTAATCCATCTTCTATTACATTGTTCTGGTTTCCATGAGAGAGGAATTAATCATGTTATAATGCCCTGCATAAGAAATTTGCAGTTCTGTAAATCTCTTCATCCTTCTAAAGCCTGAGGGCGGGGGTGGTGGAATCCATCTTTGTAAGAAGAGCAGAAACAGATTCAAGTAAAAATTATAATCCTTCATACATACATTTTCATAGCACTGTTTCTAAAGTCATGTTGCTCTCTTTTCTATCCAACAAAACTCACCATAGCATTAGTGTTGGCTTCCAGTGTAGATGTAGCATTAGCTGTGGTACCATAGTGATGTACTTACATTCCTACGTTGCTGAATCAGCACCATAAAGTTTTGTATTTGCATACGCCCCTTTCTATCTATCTCCTCGGCCAAAATCCTTGTTCATGCCATGGTTATCTCTCGCCTCGACTACTGCAACCTCCTCCTTGCTGGCCTCCCTCCCTCCCACCTGTCCCCCCTTGTTGCAATCCAAAACTCTGCTGCCAAGATCATTCACTCTGCCCGTCGCTTCGACCATGTAACGCCTCTCCTCCTCTCCCTTCACTGGCTCCCCCTTCCTGAACGTATCCTGTTCAAACTCCTGGTTTTCACGTTCAAATCGCTCCATGACCAAGCTCCCCCTTACCTCTCGGACCTAATCGCCCTACGCACTCCTGCGCGCGCTCTCCGCTCTTCCTCTGTCCCCTCCCTCGCTCTCCCTCGTTTCTCCTGCTCGCCCAACCGCCTTCGTCCCTTCTCCCTCGCTGCCCCGCATGCCTGGAACTCCCTCCCTGCCGACATCCGCCTTGCCTCCTCCCTCCGCTCCTTCAAATCCCTCCTCAAGACCCACCTTTTCCATGCTGCCTTTCCCAATGCCCTCTAGTCTTTCCCCTTGCTCTTACTGTCAGCCCTCCTCTGCTGACTGCTGCTACCGACCACCTTGTAACCAAGCCAAGTACACGCACCTGAGACTTCGCATCCGCCTGAATGTTTGTTTGTCTTCTCCCATGTCTCTCCCGCTGTCCCCTCTCCTTGTCTCCCCCTCCTTGTCTTTTAGATTGTAAGCCACAGGCAGGGACCGCATCTGATTGTATGTTCTGTACAGCGCCAGGTTGCAACTGGCGCTTTATAAATGTTTAATAATAATAATAATAATAATAGTATTAAGAAATCTGTAAAATAATTATATAGAAACTGTCACTGACGGATTATTATTATTTTTAAAAAATATGCTTCCTAGACTTATGAGTTACATTTGCTAGATCAAAAGAGTGGACATAATTTAGAAAAATAGAGGTGAAAATTTTAATATATCTTTATAACCATAGTGATAGAGACATAGTAGTTCAGGTCTTACCTCTGTTGGTGAGAGTATGTAAACGTTTGTGCCACACAAGACTCTTCCTCAGGGTTATATAAAGTCAGAACTATATACTTTCTTCAAGTCTGAAGAATTGGCCCAATTATGTGGCCCAAAGCTTGCATACTTTCAGCAACAGAGGGTGATTTCAGATGTGCTGGGCCTCCCTTGGACCATGACACGGAATCACTTTTCATCCCCCTCCGGAATCCGGCTGGCCAGTCAACAGATGTGCAGGCTGATTCCGGAGGGGGATTGAGGAAGGGGGCTGCGTGGCGCAACATGCACCTGCACAGCCCCGCCCCCCACGCTCCCCCGGCCACCCATCCTCCGGGAGACGGGCAGGCGCAGCGGCCAATCTGGTCACAGCACCTGCCCGCCCCCGGGGTCTTGGCCATGGCCCAGAATCAGCGGTGGTAACTGCCAGTACTGTCCGTCGATTCCGGGCCGTGGGGTGGTAACAGACGTTACATTACCACGATCAACTACAGTGAACCCCACCATGGCGGCCACGGTACTGTCACATCTGTTGGCCCCAAAGAGATTCCTGCTGGGTGTTCACCCCCGGTGGGAATCTCTTTGACCACGCTCTGGAACTCTGGGCGGCCGGAGGGCTGGAATCGTGGTTAAAGAGATTCCCGCCAGGCGTGAACATCTGGCAGGAATCTCTTTGGGGCCCAAAAGACATTACAGTACCGCAACCACCACGGGGGGTTCACCGTCGTAACGTAACGTCTAAAATTTCCCAGAAGTTGGTTCAATAGAAGATAATATCTGGACTACTTTCTCTCCATCTTTTACATTTGGAACCAACACAACCACCACATTCTCCCTCGAGACTATTTATAATAATTAGAATTTACTTCTTTATTGTTTAGAATTCATGTACTAGTTTGGTTGCTATATGCAGATGGCTTGGAAATACTGTATAGGGAAGTTTAAGCTGTTTAAAGAGTCTTTTTACTGTTCTTTAAAAAACATGAATTTTCTTTTATATTTTAAATGGTTTTGTAAAACGCTAAACAACATGTAAGAGCTTCTTAAGTATGTTCCTGTGCTTTTGTTTAGGTTCCTCAACTACGTACTGTAACATTTTAGTGCAAAGTACAGTGTCTTTAGTCAACCTTAAAACCCTCTCAGTTACTTTAAAGTAGTAGGTAACTTTATCTTGGTTTCCACATCATCCTAGATATTTCTAATAGCGGATAGAAAAAAAGTGCTGCTATTGAGGCAAACTCATCTAGGACTTATTTGTCTAGGTTTTAATGATAACTATTACAACCAAATTATATGGAATCTGATTTTCTGGGCTCTAAACAACCAATCTTATAGAATATTTTCAAATTTCAGAATGTTCAAAATTTCAAAATGTTTATCAGCACATACAACAGATTTGATTTTCATTGCTCCTTGCAAGGACGCTATTTTGCAGTGGGACCACACCAATGTGACTTGGGGGCTGCTGTCTTAAATATATTGGGAATTACTAAAAAAAAATATGGCCCCATTATTTCTGCTGTGCAGCCCAGTTCCACACTCTTGCACCTGGCAGTTTTCAGCATTTACTATAAAGCTGCTTCTGTCCATTCTGTTTAGGTTCCGCACTTGATTTTTGAGCGTTATCAATGCACAGTGCGGTGCCACAGCTTCTGTGCTTTCTACTGTAAGGAAACGGTAATCACAATCATGATTCATTATCACATTGGTGAATAGCTGGATTTGTGTTTTAAGTCCTGACCTCCTCTTTTCATTGTATTGGGATGTGTTGAATAGCAGCAAGCAGGAGAATTTTTTCTTCTTTTTTAAAGCGCCTCATGTTCCATATTGTTACCATCTATCTCCCCAGAAATGGTTTTTCATGCTCTGCATGGTACTTAGTAAGACAGATTTGCTGCACCATTGAAGAAACAATGATTAGGCTACCCATTTATCTATGAAACCGGGGCTGCGGTTCACTGAACCGTTGAAGGAAAGAGCAGCATAACTGTGGTTCTTCCCATTGGTTCTTCAGTGGAGCCCTGAGACCTCAGTGTAACTGTGAAACATTCAAATACTGTTGAATTACAGTAGCAACATGATAAAACTATACACAGAAATGTCAGTAAGACGGAACAATTTGGTTTAGATGCAAGCAGGGCTTAATTTGTGTGTGTATGTGGGAGCTGGGGGGGGGGCTTTTCAAAGCTCAGCCTTGGCAATTAAATTGAAGGGGGTGCTGAGCCCTGGAAATGCTTCTGGTAGGAGTCGACACCCTGAAATGTGAAAAACCAGGAAAAGATCGAAATGGGACATTCCAGGTTGGAAATGAAAACCAGAAAAAAACTAGATGGCCTTTTTTGGTTTTTAATGACCTTCACAGATTAAATCACAAGAACTCTGGTTTTATATTCAGCTGTAGGAAGGACGATTGGTCCAGTGTTTGGGTTGCTAGCTGGAGAAATGGGCTTCATTTCTTTCCGCTGACAAGCTCAGAGGCAGAGGGTGTAGCTCCTGGGGCAGCCTTGGACTCCAGTAATTCTTTTAATATTTTTTTTTAATGCAAATTAAGCACTGGATGCAAGGGATTTTATACAGAAATAAGGTCAGATTTTCAAACTGGCTACTTTAAATTATTGGTGCAGATTATTGGTCATCATCAGAATGTGCTTTTGTACACAACTATGTGTTTTCTGTGCTAGTTGCAAGCACATGAAAATTTAAGCTGTTGCAGCATGTTTGTTCTCTTAGCTGCACCTGTTAAAACTTGGGCAGCTTCACTAATTTGGGGTGTTTTCAGATGAGCAATTTGACTGGGGGACGTGACTCCTGTATGGTTCTGCAACTGAGAACCCACATGTGTGGGGAGCAAAACAAATGGGCAGCTCCCAGCGTGGCTACCGCAGCTACAGAGCCAGCTGCTACACATTTGGCTTGTCCTGCCTGGCTCACTCTGGATTTCCCAGCATGGCTGCGTGAGTGGTGCTCCATGGCTCGCGGGAGTGCGCATCCAGCTGCTCCACCTTCCGATGGGCAGTCGGACCATCCATGGCTCTTGGGTGGCCATGTGGGGTAGCATCTTGTCTGAAAACACCCTTGGTGGCATTTCCCCAGATTTACTCTGATGTTACAACAATTGCTGATGTATATTATTATAGTACTATATGCACTAGAGGTGGGATCCCGGGCCCATTACCGGCTACCGGATTTACCGGTTACCGGTTCTCTAAAAACCGGATTCCCGGATTAAATCCGGTATGCCGGCGTCAGAGGTAAGCGTACTGACGTTCCC
>QEPC01009481.1:981291-1032649 GCA_003113815.1 Sphenodon punctatus | reverse complement strand
GCCGCGGCCGCTGGTGCTGGGGGGTGGGCTCGCCTCAGTCTTTTTTTAAACAAAAATCCAGGCTGGGCAGGGTGGGTGGGGGGTGTCCCCCCTTCCACCCACGCAGCCTGGACTCGGGGAGGTTTTTTTAAAAAAACTTTTTAAGGCTTTAAGTTTTTACATTGCAGCCATTTTTAAATGGCTGCAATGTAAAAAAATCCGGTACCCGGAATCCGGTACCGGGACTGGATTACCGGGTCGAATCCGATAATGCCGGTACGCCCGGTACCGGCATTATCGGATACCGGATTTACCGGTTTTCCCGCCCCTAATATGCACAGCTCATATGTTTTGAATTGTTAAAAAAATTCAAAGTTTTCAAAGAGACAGAATACCATGAAGCTTTATGTTGGTTTGGAACACCTCATATACTGGGACTTGTAGCAGCCTATATTCTGCAAAGCAGTTATACACATGCTAACTTAAATCTCATTCTTACATAGTTCATACAGTATAGGTAGTACAGTACTAACAAGGGAGGAAAAGGAAAGCATGTAGATGAAACTGATAAAAACTAATAGGAAGATTATATTCCTACAATTTGTCAAGGAATTAATTTTGATAACACAAGAGATAATATAAGGAAGATGTCTATGGACTTCTAATCTTTTCGTTTCATATTCTCTAGCTAGTTTGGCTTTCTTCCTTTTCTATTCTTCCCTTATTTTCTTTCATTTGTAGCTTTACCTTTCCTCTGCTGTTCTCTGTTTCCCTGGCAACCATGGACTTGTCCCAAGTGGTCAACTGCCTGACTCATGTGGGGGGACATATCCTTGACCTGATCTTCTGTTCTGGCCTAGAGGCGGGTGGTCCGTTAGTGGGGGATGTGAGATCTGTGCCCTTGTCATGGATGGACTATTATCTCCTGCATGGATGGACTATTATCAGCCTCCTGGAACCGCAGCGGTTCCAGGAGGCTCTGAGGGAGTTATCTCTCACCCTGACGACCACTCTGTTGATGTGCTGGTACAGCATTGGAACATCTTGCTGGGGGCAGCCATCGATAGGGTGGCTCCGAGATGTCCCCTGCCCCCGTCTTGTCACCACAGGGCCCCTTGGTTTACTGAGGGGCTGCAGTGTATGAAGTGGGTAGGCAGGAGACTAGAGCGATGCTGGCGCCGGACTCACTCTGAATCTGACCGACTTCTCCATAGGACCCATTTGTGGTCCTATGTTGAGGCTGTGAGGACAGCAAAGAAGGAATTCTTTGCTGCCCTCATATCGTCTGCAAAGTCACATCCAGTGGAGCTGTTCCGGGTGGTGCGGGGGCTGGTCAGTCCGGCCTCTCTCCACCTGGACGGGGACTTGTACCAGGCCCGCTGTGAGGAGTTTGCCACCTACTTTGCAGACAAGATCGCTCAGATACAGAGTAACTTTGACACCGGGTTGAATGCAGAAGGAGAGGAGTGTGAGGTTATGGAGGCACTGCCTGGTCGATCTTTCTGGGAGGAGTTTCAGGAAATGACGCCGGCCTATGCGGTGGATGTCTTGGGGTCTGCTCGAGCCACAAGTTGTGAACTAGATCCGTGCCCGTCCTGGTTGGTAAAAGCTTCCAGGGAGACATTGGGGTTGGTTCTGGTGAGGGTGGTTAACGCGTCCCTTTGGCAGGGGAGGTTGTCGCCCAGTCTCAAGGAGGCTGTGGTGCACCCCCTGCTGAAGAAGTCTTCACTAGATGTGGACGCACTCACCAGTTACCGTCCTGTCTCTAATCTTCCCTTTTTAGGGAAGGTTATTGAACGGGCTGTGGCTCTGCAGCTCCAGGCGCAGCTGGACCGTATCAGTTTCCTTGACCCTTTTCAATCTGGGTTCCACCCCGGCTATGGTACTGAGATGGCAATGGTGGCCTTGGTGGACGATCTCCACTAGGAGATGGATGCAGGATGTTCTACATTCTTGATCCTGCTAGATCTCTCGGCCGCTTTTGATACCATGGACCATAGGCTGCTGTTGAGACAGCTGCGAGACCTGGGGGGTCTGGACGGGTCTCTCCTTGGGTGGTTCTGCTCATTCCTCTCAGGGAGAATCCAGCGGATGGTGCTGGGAGCTGAAACGTCGAGCCCCCAGACCTTGACCTGCGGCGTTCCACAGGGTTCGATTCTGTCTCCGCTTTTGTTTAATGTATATATGCAGCCCCATGGGTGGTTTTGGATCCGGGCCTCCATCTGGATCGGCAGGTGGAGGCGGTGGCTAAAGCCGCCTTTCACCAGCTGTATTTGGTGCGGAGGCTGTGCACATATATCTCCAGGCCCGACCTGGACACTCTTATTCATGCCTTCATCACCTCGAGGCTATATTACTACAACGCGCTCTACGTGGGGCTTCCCTTGGTTCTGATTCGGAGGCTGCAACTGGTGCAGAATGTGGTGGCCCATCTCCTTATGGGGACGAGGCGACAGGCGCGCATTACACCTGTGCTCCGCACTCTGCACTGACTGTCTATAGCGTACCGAGCCAGATTCAAGGTGTTGGTGTTGGTCTATAAAGCCCTATATGGTCTGGGCCCCTCATACCTTGGGGACCACCTCGCCTTCTGCATCCCAGGGTGGCCCCTGTGGTCTGCTGGGGGCACCTTCCTGGAGGTCCCCTGTGTTAAACGGGGGGGCCACGATGGAGAGGGCATTCTCGGTGGCCGGGCTGCGACTTTGGAACTCCCTCCCGGAGGAAGCTCGCTTGGCCCCGGGTCTGATGGCTTTTCACCGAGTCTGCAAGACCTGGCTGTTCACCCAGGCCTTCAGAGGGGAGGGTGGGAGGGTGGGGTAGAGAGGGGAACATTTGGGGGGGTAGTTTTAATTATTCATATTGTTGTTTTTTATGTATTTTATTGTTGTTTTAACTGTTGTGAGCTGCCCCGAGATGCCGTAGGCATGAGGGGGCGACCAATAAATATAAATAAATAAAAATAAATAAATAAATAAATAACTATCTCCCCATCTCTGTTTTCAGGTTTCTGTTCTCTGTATTGCTTATTTTCATTTCTCCCTTCATCTTCCCCCTCCTTCTATACTGTTTTTTGTTTTTGTTTTTTACTTAAAATACTTACCTTTTTCTCCAATCCACTCTGTTTCTGTTCAGTTCAGTCTGTTGGCTTTTCTCTTTTTAATGCTTTTGTTGGTATGTTATCATTGTAATTTATTATTGCAAAGTTATAGGCGTTGGAAATAAACTTCATTATCTACAGACTATATCACGTCAAATACTATTGTCTGGTGTATTTTTGCTGCTAGACTGACTGTAACATCAAAACGCAGTGAATTTGTTAATTTTCAGTTAAATTTGGAAGGCATGGAATAGAATTTGAAAAAGTGAAAGGGCAATGCAAGAGTACTGTCCCCAGGGTCCAGTCCTGAAAGATACTAATATGCTTCTTTGAAGTACTGAATGCCCCTAACCCTGCTTGGCCTTGACACAACTGCTCAGCACTTGCAACACCAGCCCCAGCTAGGTGCTATGTAGCAGGGAGAGGCTGAGCAGTAATCTCTGATTGATTGATTTGATATTTATTAAAAGCGTGGCCGAAGGCCATTACTCAACAAACAAACATATAACCTATAAAACAGGGCCAGAATCATTGCAAAAAAATACATCGTTCTGAAACTGGCATACATAATTCAAGGGAAAAAGTCCCCAAGTATACCTAACCATAAATCTAATACAAAATAAATCTTTAAGGAATTTAAGGGTAATGCAAAGACAACCAATCCTAACCTTACAGAACTAGGAGGGATCCGAAAGCAGTTTACATGCCAAAAAATGAGTCCTATAACTAAATACCTGAAGAAGGAACTGGGCCAAATTTTCAGTAACCTTCGGATCCAAACTGTTCAAGAGGGCATAGAGTAAAACAGAATCTGACCTACCAGGAAACCTGGTCAGTATCCCCCCAAATACTGCTGTCTTGGTAGATCATATAACCGACAATAAAAGAGAATGTGTCCCACTGTTTCAACAGCCTGTTTATTGAAAGGGCAAATCGTATATATAAAAAAAAGGAATACCCTGGCGGCGCCCTTCCAAAACCTGAGTTGGGAGAGTGTTTAACCGGGCACAAAGCAATAGCCATTTCCCATGAGGCGAAATTCTAGACAACGAGTAATGAGCCACTTGCCCAGAGTCGGGGGCCCAGGGAAGATAGTCTAACACATGGGAAGAATTAGCTATCCTACCCATTTCCTGCTGTCTGATGATATCCAGGAATCTAATTAGAATTTCCTTCTGAACAGAGGCCCAAGGTTTGTGACCCAGATATTCCATGGAGAGTTCCATATGAGAGAGTAGGTTCTTAACCTTAAGGAACCAAAGGTTCTGGTAGGGATCCTCCCTCGGCCTCGATCAACCCTGGGGCCTGAGGAGTCATAACCTTGACCCAAAACCGAAGGACACACTCCATGGCGTAGTCATGCCAGATAACTTGGCCACTCTCGACCCTAATAGCTGCATGGGAGGGGGGAGGGGTGTCCCTCTGGGTATTCGAAGCAGTTTCTGCAAGAACCGAGCCTGCAGAGCATTGAGCTTGGTCCAAGAAACAAAGGGAGCCCATATCTCAGTAGCATACAGCGCCTGTGCCCTAACTTTGGCATTATGCACTTGTATAGCAGCTGAAACAGCCGACCTCCCAGCACATGCAAAGTATCCAAGAATGGCTTGGGATGGACCCTTGGCAGCCAGAAGTGCTCTCTGAGCATGTTCATTCCAAGACCCCGATTGATGGAACAACAATCCCAGGTATCGGAAGCTTGAGACCTGCTGCAACTGTCGACTACCGAAAGCCCATCTGTATAGTCTTTTCTTATTTGAAAAAACCAAGACCTTCGACTTCTGATAGTTAATGGTCAACTTATTCAGAAGGATACAAAAGCCTGAATCTGTCTCTTTAAGCCAATACAAGTTTGCAAAAGGAGCACAACGTCGTCCGCATATAGAAGGCAACCCAAAGTTCTCGCAGCCAGCCTACGCGGGAAGAAGGATGGAACCGCCATCTGGACTATAACGTCATTGATGTAAAAGTTAAACAAGACTGGTGCTAAGACACAACCTTGACGGACTTCTTTTCGTGTACATACAGATGGTGTTGAGTGGCCTAGATGATCGAACTTAACTGCGAGAGAGGAATTCTGGTGGAGGGAGCAGATGAGGTTAAGCAGTCTCCTATCCACTGAGGAGCATGCCAACTTCCCCCACAAGATCTCCCTATTAATAGAATCAAATGCTGCCCTCAAATCTACAAAGGCAGCAAAAAAAGGACCCATTACGGGCCATATATTTGGAGATTATGTGGTGGAGAACCAAACAAAGCTCCACTGTGGAGCGGCCGTGCTGGAATCTGGCCTGTTATAAAGCTACAATCTGATCCCTCTGCATCCAGTCCATAAATCTGTGCAACAGGAGCTTGGCATAGATCTTTGCCATGACACAGAGAAGACTGATAGACCTATAATTGGCTGGGTCACTATTGGGGCCTTTCTTAAAAATGGGTACTACTACTGCCCTACCCCAATCTGCAGGTACTACCCCTGTGTTGTTAATAGCAGTGAACAGAGTAGCCATTACAGGGAACCACCAGTCCCTATGTGTCCTGAGAAACTCCAAGTGTAGAAGATCACATCCTGGTGATTTACTGTTTTTGAAGGGTTGAACTAGAAGTTCCACCTCCTCTACAGTAACTGGAGGTACTTCAGACGTGTCAAAATAAGGTTGTATCTGAGATCCACACTCAGATTCAATACCATACATCTGGCGGAAGTACTCAGTCCAAACAGATGGCTCAATGAGGGGTACCTCTATTGTAAGGATGGAGGAGGTATTACAGTTGAAAATCCTCCAGAACTCCTTGGAATTCTTCTGCTCAGCTGCTACCAAAAGATTGGGCCAGGTGGTATCTATATATTGTCTTCTCTTAGTTTTAAGCATCTTCCTATAACTTGTCTTAAGGAAGAAGTATAGAGGGGGCAAGGGGGCAGAGGAGGCTTGCCTATAGGCCTTATAGATGGAGTTGGCCCTAGCATTTCTATACTCTTTATCAAACCATGGCTTGTTATTACTCCTGTTGGTATTAGCATTCAAGGGGAATACACCCCCTTTAGTCGAGCGGATGTGAGAGGTACACTCGGCAGCAAGCTGATCATAATTGTGTAGTTCATCATGGGATGTGGCAAGCTAGCTTGCTCAGTGAAAACGTAGTAAAAGTGAATTGCTTGTGGGAAAATGAGTGTAGTTCTGCCTGAGTAGTAGTATAGCACCAGGCTCTCTACTTCTCTATTACCTATCCTCCCCACCATCATGCCTGCCCTAAACTCTCGCCTTCCGTCTCCCTCCTTCTCCCCTTTTCCCCTCTCCCCCCACCTCTTCCTTCCTCTACTTCTTTTCCCCCTGTTCTTTCCTCCCTCCCAGCCTATCACTTCTCACCAACCTCCTCACTCTTCTTCCTCCCCCTTGGCTACCTTCCCCTCCTGCTCCTCCCCCACCCTTCCTATCTCTCGCCTGCCCCGTCGCCCCCTTTCTCCCAGTCTTATCCCCATTCCCTGCCTTCCCCCTGATCATCTCCCATTCTGCTCCCTTTGGAACTGTCGCTCTTCTGCCAATAAAGCACCCTACATCCATAATCTCTTTCTCTCCCACTCCCTCCAGCTCCTTGCCCTTACTGAAACTTGGATCTCCCCCTCCGACTCTGTCACCCCATCTACCCTCTCCTTTGGGGGTCTCTCCTTTTCTCACCAGCCACGCCCCAAAGGTCGGGGTGGTGGCGGCATGGGCCTCCTCCTCCTCACTAACTCCTGTCAATTCCAACCACTTTCTCCTTCTCCCTCTCTCCTTTCCTTCCTTTGAGGCTCACTCTGTGCACCTCTACTCCCCCCTCCATCTCTGCATCGCTGTCATCTACCGCCCCCCTGGCGCTCTCTCCTCCTTTCTCTCTGAATTTGAGTCCTGGCTCACTTTCGTCCTCTCTGACAATACCCCCACTCTCATCCTCAGTGACTTCAACATTCACGTTGATGTCCCTTCCCAGACCTCCATCTCTCGCTTCCTCTCACAAGCCTCCTCCTTCAACCTCCACCTTTGGACCAACTCCCCCACTCACGCTAACGGCCATTCTCTTGACCTCGTCTTCTCTGGGAACTGCTCTGACTCTGATCTCTCCTTTGATCCTCATTCCATCTCTGACCACTTCCTTGCCTCTTTCAATGTCTCCCACTGTCCCCCTTCGTCTTCCCCTTCCGTGACCTGCAGGTCATTAACTCCCTGGACTTTGCGTCCTCTCTCTCCCCTCTTCTCCCCTCAGTTTTCTCCTCCCCTGACTCTGTCATTTCTGCTTTCAGTGCTTCTCTCTCCACCACCCTTGACTCCCTTGCTCTTCTCTCCTCCCGTCCTGCCCGCTCCCACAACCCCCGTCCTTGGCTCACCCCTAGTATCCACCACCTCCGCTCCTGCACATGTGATGCTGAATGCCTTTGGTGTAAATCCCACTCTCATGCTGACTTCCTTCACTTCAAATTCTGTCTCTCCTCCCTTACTTTTGCTGTCTCCCTCGCTAGACAGAATTACGGTGCCTCCCGTATTGAGTCCTGTTCTCAGGACCCTCGCTGCCTGTTCTCCACCTTTGACTCCCTCCTCAAGCCCCCCTCTTCTCCTCCTCCTCCTCCTCTTTCTCCATCTATTAAAGCTCGCCTCACCAGCTAGCTCTCTGACATCTCTACCTGGATGTCTCAAGTATTTAAACTCAAACTCAACATGGCTAAAACTTAACTTCATATTTCCCCCCCTCATCCTTCCTCTCCCTCTTCTCTGTCGATCCTCATCAATGGGGTCACTATCCTTCTCATCCCCCAAGCCCTTAGCTTAGGCTTCATCTTTGACTCACCCCTTTCTTTTAAACCCTACATCAACTCTGTTGCCAAATCCTGTCACTTTTCTATCCACAACATTGCTAAAATTCGCCCTTTTCTCTGTCTGCTCTGCCAAAACCCTTGTTCATGCCCTGGTCATCTCTTGCCTCGATTACTGTAACATCCTTCTCACTGGCCTCCCCTGCTCTCCCCTTTCTCCCCTTATCTCCATCCAAAACTCTGCTGCCAGGGTCATCCACCTCGCCTGTCGCTTCGACCATGTACAGCCCCTCCTCTCCTCTCTTCACTGGCTCCCCCTTCCTCAACGAATCATGCACAAGCTCCTATTCTTCACCTATAAAGCTCTTCACAACCTTGCTCCCCCTACCTCTCTGTGCTAATTTCCCTCTGTACTCCAGTCCGTGAACTTCGCTCCTTCTCTGTCCCCTCTCTCGCCCTCCCACGCCTCCCTTGCTCCCCTAACCACCTTCATCCCTTCTCCCTAGCTGCCCCCTATGCCTGGAACTCCCTCCCTGCTCACATCTGCCCTGAACTGTTTTAGGAGGGGCGGGGTATAAATGTGAACAAATAAATAAATAAATCTGCCTTGCCCCCTCCCTTCGTACCTTCAAATCCCTCCTCAAGACCCACCATTTCTGCTCTGCTCTGCCCTCCCTGACTCCTTGCTCCCCTCTCCTAACTCCTGCTGATACCATCCATCCAGTACAATCTGTTAACCTAAGGTCTGTGTACTCATATCCTCACCACATGAACCAACCATCCATCATTCTTGATGTAACCAAGCCAAGTGCGTGCACCTGGGACCTCGCATTCTCGTGAATGTTACACTCCTTGTCTCTCCCTCTGTCCCCCACCACCCATCTCTCAGATTGTAAGCCCCAGGGCAGGGACTGTGTCTACTCAATTACTTTGTAAAACACCAGGTACATTGCTGGTGCTATATAAATGTTTGCTAATAATAATAATTAATAATACTACCATGTAGCAGGAGAAAAAAATATCTGACATACAAAAAGTATGTCCCAACCAGGTGTTACAAAATTGGAGCTCCCTAGTGAGATATGTGGGCTACCTTATGGGCCATATTGCCCATCCAGCATTGTTACAAATTTATCTTTCGACTTTCTGACTTTTTACCAAATTAGTCTGAAATTGGCCTGTGGTCTCAAAATGTATTAAGCGGAGACATGCACGCAGAGATGCGTGTACATACAGGCACATGCAGACACAAATGCAAGTGCATGCACAAACATACGTGCGTGCACACACAGCAGCTGCCTCTCGAGCAAAGATGTCACTGTGATTTCAGTAACGTGAAGCACAAGCATCAGTCCCTGCCCCTTCAATTTGCAGAAGGAGCACAGAAAATGAGGCTGGTTATAGCACCTGGAGAATCAGATTCCATCCTGGTTCCTCCATTCATGGAGGTCCACCCATTGACCCTGGTGAAATGTCTTCTCCAATGACATCAACTGGGAAATGCCCTTTGAACAGTCGAGTAAATACACAGGGCATCTTTAGGCTGGCTTCCTATGGAAAGAAGACTTTTATGATCACACACACTCTGTGTGTGCCCCTTCTTTATACATTTTGATCCCACAGGCCCATTTTAGACAAATGTAGGGTGTTTTTAAACGAGCAAGGCTTGGGGGAGTCCATAGCCACTGATTGGCACAGCTACAGAGCAGTCAGTCGGGTGGAGTGTGTGGCCAGGGATTTGAATGAGTGGCTCCCCCAGGTTGGCTACTGCAGCCGCCACCTTGCACTCTCCTAGACGCAGACCATGGGGCGAGGGGAAGTGCGCTTTGAAATTGACATGTCCCTGTGTGAGCACTGGGACTCTGGGCTCCCCAGCACTCGTGGCCAGTTACTGTGACTCGCAAAGTCCGTGTCCCCTGCCCACAGTGCCCTTGAGTAGCAGACCAGTCTGCTGGCATGGCTGGCTGCCTCAGTTCATATGGGCAGAGGATGCGTGGGCACCTGTTGCTGCACAGCTTTTTGGCTTGCCCCGCATGATGCACTCCGGATTTCTCGGTAGTACTTTGTGAATGGCCATGAGTGAGTGCTGCGTGACTCATGGGAGTGCGCACTGATTCCCCCACTCCACCTTCAGACAAGCGATTGGGTGAGTGGCTCCTGGGTGTCTATGTGTGGTAACATCTTGTTTAAAAACACCCTTAGTAGGGAGTCAGAAAGTCCAAAGAGTAGTAGGACTTCCAAATTTGTAACAATGCTAGGTGCACCTGCAGGAGAGATCTGGCCCATTTGTATTCTCCAGATCTCACTAATGATCCCAACTCTTGTAACACCTGGATAGGGCATGCAACCCTTTCTGCATCTGAAAAATCCCATTGAGTTACACTGAGTATTGTTGCCCCCAGAAGCTTCATTAGTTCAACTACTTGTTGCATGGAACTGCTTGTTAGGTTAGAGAATTGACGATCTTTGAGTTTTTGCTGGTCATGGTAGGGGAACAGGAATGATGCCTTTGATTAAGGAACTGGGCAGTAGCTACATATGTTTTGTAAATAACCATGTGCATTTATGAGTCCCACTTAATACTCAATAGTAGTGACAGTACTGTGCAAAAAAGATTTATTGGTATGATTATTTACAGAACTGTGTTTTCTAATGAGCAGCTTGTTACATCTGTCATTTATACAACATTTAAATGCAGAGAAGCTTCTACAATACCTTATTGTTCAGTGATGATGCTTAACTGTAATTGCATATAAGGAGAGGGTCATGTTCTGCAGGGAAGTATTAAATAGTAATTTTTGTCTAACATGGTAAAGAGAGGTTAAGAAGTAGGAAAATAGTTTGTACGTATTCATGTTCAGTTTTGTAACTTGGGAATTTTGTGTGTAGATTCAAAAAGAAATTAATTTTTTGTTTCTGTAGCTGTATCTCTGGGGATGGGAAAGACTTAAGTTTTAAGAAGGGCCTGTTGGGATAGCCAGCCAAGCAACTGCAACAACGGGTGAAGCTACATATTACACTAACCCAGTTGGGGCAGGGTTACTGTACATCTGGCAGTGCATCATATGACCATTGGTTGGCTGGTGGCCACCAGGTGTTCAACCCGTCCTGGGGCGGGTAGGAGGCTGCTGTGTGCTGTGTCTGCTGGGGAAGGCCAGGGACGCAGCACATAGCAACATTGCCCAATGTGGGGTAACACGGCCTGGATTGGGTTAAGGAGCCGCTGCCCATGTGGCTGGGTCTGTGCTAGCCTGCCCAATGATGAGGTCTGCTGTTGGCCTTGAGAATGTTTGCCATCCTCGTGACATGGGGCCATAGTGGGCAGGAGCAGAATAGTGGGCAGGCCGGGGATGATGGGTGGAGCGGGGTTGGACAGCTGCACATGTGACTGGCTCATTGGCCCACCCTGGGGCATCATGGGACCTCTGACAGTGGCCTGTCTTGGGTTCTCTGTGTGCGCAGGGGGCGGGGTGAGATCATGTGGTCTGCTCTCCTTGCCTGCCCAAAGTGTGGCAGATGCAATTGCCCACCCAATGCCTCAAGGAATCAGACAAGCCCTAGCTCATGAGGATGCACCCCTAGTGATGTCCTTTTGTCTGGGATGCTGGGCTGGTTCCCTCTGAGCTGTGGGATGCCTATGAAAGAAGCACAAATCCAGGGGATTACCAATGGTGGCTACCATATGTAACCACTCTGTCCTAAGTGTCCCTTGCAATGAGGTGTAACCTGACCCCTGACCTTGCTGCCCTCTTTACCTCCTCCTGTGCCTACCTTGGGGGGCCGGGGGGGGGGCGCAAATGTTCTGGCCTCATTGTTCTCCTGGACACCTGTTGATGTGGGATATAATGGGACTCACGTTGTGGGCTGCCTTTATTTACTTTTCTGTCCTATTCCCCTCTTCCATGCCTGCGAGCCTCCACCCATCTCCATTGCTCTCACTTATCGCTCACATTTGAGTGTGTGTTCCCTGTGCACTTCACCTGCAAGTCCAGCTTCTCCTGTGTGGTGTGGAGGCTCTCTTCCTTGGAGGGAACAGGTGAAGAGAGCCAGGAGGCTGCCCGTGTCTGACCCCTCTGAGTTGGAGGCTGGCTGACTAGCTGACAGGCAGCTGGACGTGCACTGCTGGGGGTGCATCTGAGGGGGGGGGGTGTCAACCTTCTCCTCAGAAAGGGGGGGAGACAAAATGAGTGGGTGTTGCTGGCTAGATAATGGGTAGTGACTGGTCCACCTGGCTGTGACCCTTGGTGACCCAAGTGCTGACTACACATGGGGCTACAATGGAATCTTATATACACAGGAGGGAGTCAAGGACATCAAGTTGTGGTGCAGTTATGGGCCCCTGGCTAACTAGTTATTATTGTCCTTGTACCCCATCCTCAGTCAGCACTGTGTGGAGCTATGATGGTATCCAGCCTTAGTCATCCACTTGGTGACCTGTTGGAACACCAACTCGTTCTGGTGGAAGGTGCAGAGCGCTCTCTGCATCTCCTCATCCCCCCAGAGGTGAATGAAGGCCAGGGTCTCCTCGTGGCCCTGGTGGACCCTTCTCTTGTGGGTGCAGCATGCTGAGGAGGTGCTGGGGGCTTGGGGGTTGCTCTGGCGTGTGTGTGTGTGTGTGCGTGAACATGGTGAGAATTGGCATATGTGAGTCTGGGCACGTTTGGGAAGCAGAGGCTGCTCCCCCACCATCTCCCTCTGGGACTGCTGGCTTACCCGGCTGGGTTTTTCCTCCTCCTGCTGCTGCATTCCTCCTGGATGGTGAGTGGTGGTGCCCCTGGATGCTGGCCAGTGGGTTTGGTGGCAAACCTGTTCTCGCCAACGTGTTGGTGCCTTTGCTGCCAGATTCCTTTAAACCTCCTGCACAGCCTGGATGTTCGGGTGCTGCTGGATGACCGCTGGTTTGACTGCTCTCCCTCCTTCCTGGTTTGGGTCTGTGATCCTAGTGGACCGTACTCTGCCCCGAGTTGGGTCATTGAAAACTGATGTGACGGCATGGATTTCCCCGCTGTTGCCTGATCATGCTAACTTTAGCCTGGGCCATTGCTCAGTGATTTTCCAGGATCACGGCCCGGGCTGTCTGGCACCACTTTCCAGAATGGCAATGGATCAATGCATGCTAACATCTGGCAGCCCACAAACTGATGTGACAGTGGGCCATAGTTCTGAGTGGGTCAAAGCGTGCAAAACTGTGGCAAAGCGGATTATTGTCATGCCTGAAAACACCCTTTGTGTACGGTTATTTAACCAGCTGTAAATCCACCTAATGGTATTGTCATCTGGCCCTGAAGACTTGAATCCATTCCAAGTAGCCAGGGATTCTCTTCCCACCTCTTTATCTATTGTGGCCTGCAATCTTCCCCCCTCATTCTTCACACACCTGGTACCAAGCTGGACACAGTTTCTGTAAAGACTTAGGGGTGTGCAATTCATTTTTGTTGTTATGATAATGAAAATGAAAATTTTCATATTCTTTTGTGTTGTAATAAAAAAAGGGAAAAAAATAATAATGAAAACAAAAACGAAAATGAATTTTCACTTTTGAAATAATGGAAAAACACTGAAAAACATATTTCTGGCTATATCTTTTTTGTTCCTTATTAAATTCTGATGAAACTTTGGGAGATTTTACCCCCAACAGAGGGCGCTATGTGTACCAAATTTAGGAATGAAAGGGAACCAATTTTATAAGCAATTGATTGTTGTGATTTTTAAGTAAAGCTGCATACACATTCCTGGCTACAACTTCATCTTCCATCCGATTTGCATGAAACCTGGGGAAATTATGTTACTCCCCAAGATTACCAAAGTTTGGAAAGATTGAATAAAGGGTCCTGATGTTATAAGCCATTAACTTGAAAATGCATTTCCTGCATGCTTCCTCCAGCTTTATAGGACCAAATTGGATTGGTCCAATTACTGCATACTTCCAGCTTTACAGGACCAATCAGTGGTGGCTTCGAGGTGGGCATAGGGGGCAGCCCTGAGGCTGGCATAGAAGGGACATAACTGAGACTTTGGGGATAGCATTCCAGCAATAGGGATGGGTGAACAGAACGCGATTCAGATGTTCGGACGTTTGGTCCGAAATCCGAGTTCGGGTTTGGCTGTTCGGTTCGGCCGAATTTGGCCGAACAACCGAAAATAGCGCTAACGATACAGAAACTGAATTCAAATTTATTTATTTTTTTGACCCTGGAACCACCCCTGGTCTCCACCCCTAGTGTCAGGAAGTCTGGTCCTCAGCTGCCTCCCACTTCCAGTCATGTTTTTGTACCTTTTGTTCTAGAAACTGGACAGTTTAGCAGGCCCCTAAAAACGTTTTTCTGGTTCCAGAGCAAACTCAAAACATGTGCTCTCATTCCATCTTGCACAACTGAGATCACAGGGTCCCTCAGTCTATCACTCCTAGGCACCCTGGAGGACCAGCTCACTGTTCAGAATGTTGATTCTGTTCTAATACAGCTTCTGACTGACTCAGGTAAAGCTTGCAAGTTTGCATAAATGTCAACAACTTAACTTGATTTTTTTCTCATGATAATGGGCTACTAGGCCCCTTGAGCCACTGGGTCCTAAAACTTCTGTCATTTGTCCATGAATAAAGTGTACGCATTTGCCCCCTTTACTTAGGGCTTGTCCTCTGTCCCTGAAAGTGCATGAATTTTGGCAGTCTTCAGTGGGGCAGCAGGGGACTATTCAGGGACTTGACATTTTATGAATAGCTAAATGTGTTAGAAACTGGTTATTTTAAACCTTATTTTCTCCAGTCTGTCTCACCTAGTCTCGCATAAGAACCCCTTAACTTATCCAGTGATATGTGTAAGCCTGTTTATATTTTTACAAATCAAATTCCTGTGTAGTTTGTAAAGTGTTGTGAACTCAGGTTCCCCTTCTCAAGAGGCTTTCTAAATCAAGGCTTTGGTGATGCAGATCTGGACATGTACTGTTATTATAATTGCCTTCCATAAGAAGCATAGCTGCCATTAGTTGTATGGGAAGCTGTATGCATATTGTTTCATAAGAATCATTCCACATGTTGGGTTTTTTTTGGTTTTTTTAAAGCACATTCTAGGCTAAGTCCTTCATTATTCACAAGAAAAATGTCTTCTGACTGTTATGTGAGCTACCCCCACTGAAAGCAGCTGTTGTAGTGTCCTCTCCTACCATTAATATTCTGCATAAATGTTTTTAGGACATGGAACTTTTTTCATTTCCCCATGAGTATTAAGAGAATTTGAATAAAGGCAGAGGATATAATATGATTCCTGGGAGGCCAAAAACCGTAACCTCTGGAAGATCTTTTTTTTCTTTTCAGTTGTTCTATGAATGACTGTATTGTACCAATATTTATCTGTGTGAGAGCCATTATTATTGTATTTTAGGAATCAGTTTTGATTTATATTATCCTAAATACATTTCTCTGGCTCCCTAGGTAAGCAAATGCTAATTAACAGTATCATTTCCAAGTTTCCCCCAGTCGCTATTGCTAAGTTTGATTGTCTCCACCTAAGTTCATTGTCCCTTAAGGCATTACTGTGCCAACACTTCTGCTTATTCTTCTCACCTAGGTGTGTCAGATGTGTTGCTGCACTAGTGTATAGTTGTACCTGTGGGGAGAGCAGTGTTCAAGGGAACTCTCAATTCAAGTATTGGATACAGTTTCAAACACCTCAATGACAGTGCAGAACTTTAAGGTGATCCTTGTTTGGCACATTTTTATATATCTACCTGACTAAATAAGCTTCAAAATTAATTACATTTCCCTACGTTAGTTTCTTTACTGTTTTCCCTCATTGCTCTTAAAGGTTTGTTCTTTTAGTGAGGGAGAATCGCATGTAATGAAACCCTCTACTCAGAATGCAGGGCTGTTTTCTCATTTAAGATTCTTTGCAGAGTCATTTTTAGCTCCATTCTGAAGTGCCAACATTTGGACTCTTGCGTTACTGCAGATCAAATGTCAGTTACAAAGTCACGATGAAAAGCTGCACGTGGACAAGCAGCCGTGGCAGCAATCAGGGAAATGAATCGATGTAAATCAACATCATTGGTATTCAGTTTGGCACAATCTGACACTATAGATTTTAAAGGAGAAAGACGGGACTTCCTGGATTTAGGGAACTTTGGAAATGGAAGGAGTAAGGAGGGTCTAGGTATTAGGAGACAACTAAGCTTAAACTTTTTTAAGTAATGAAAACAGCATTTTCTTACATAGGGAGAAAGAGGGGAGCACAGGAATATTATGACAAGACCTTTGCAACATCATTAAAGGTAATTCTGAAATAAACAAAAGATTTGTACATGTCGTCTTTGACGGATTTTGTCTGAATGACCCCATTTTGAGATTTAAATATAATCCTGCTACTTTAGATGGGAACAAAGATGCAAAATATATCAAATATTAATTGGGAACACAACTCCATCTGCAGATTGTGCAATCTCACTCATTTGGGAGATGGGTCTACAGGTCAGGGACCTTTGCTCTATGATCTTCTTTACCGCTGTTTAGTATAGTTGGGATAGCAGCACACTACGAGATCGCATTTTTTTAATGTGCCAAATACTTTTCCTTTCCTTCAGCAAACCCTTTTTTATAAGTTAGCTTTTCTATAAATCCTTTCTATATTGGTTTCCTACCAATGATTTCCCTTCATATTCCCATGCCTGAGGTGTTGTCCCATATTTTCTCTCTTCTGTGCTGTACATATGAGGCTAGGCTGTTCCTCATTCTGTTGTTTTTCTTTTAAAAAAAATAACTCACCATGAAAATCTATGATGCCATATTAATACTGAATAAATAACCACATGCCACAAAAGACAGTGTTGGCACCATTATTTCTAGAACTGTCTTTTCTGATAAGCAGTTCATTATCTTTTGTCATTTGCATGACATTTGAATTTAGAGAAGCATCTGCCACATATTCTCATTTGACAATACTTTTTTCTATTCAAAGTAATGGAAACTAGAACCCTTATCAGGATAAAAACAAACAAACTGCAACGACTAGCTCACATACCCAGGGAAATCAATCTTGTACTCAGTGAGCATTTTGGGTGCAGATCTCTGGGTAACAGAATGAGCAGTAGCTCATGGCATAGGCATGAATCCTATTGTAGTGAAGGAACGTACACCTGTGAAGTGATAGTAATGATTACACCGTAAGTCTGGATCCTGCAGTATTCTGAAAACTCAGGCGTTAGTCCAGTGGAGTAATTAAACTTTTACTTCACTTCGGACAAAAGTAGTCCCAGTGAAATCAATGGGATTTTCAAAAGGGAGACGAGTGGTGAGCTGCCTTTTTAAAAATGTCCCATGCTGATATGTCAACCATTCTGTACAGGATACCAAAATGCGAAGACCTGGCCGCTATCATGATTAAACTATTCAAAAATTGACTCCTTGTGGATGATGTTTTTTGTCTGTTTTATATTGTTGTTGTCTATATTGTTTGTATTTTGATGGTTTTTATGGTTTTGATGTTTATTGTGTTTGTATTTTATTGTGTTAGCTGCCCCAGACTGCATGGCAGGAGGGGCAGGATATTAAGTTTTATATTAAATTAAATTTACCTTAAATTAAAAACCTGTTGGTTCAAAATTGTTCTTGAATGAATGTTTAGGGTTTCTTATCATACCAGATGAGAGCCGAGCAACAAAAATCAAATTTGGCTTTGGGTGTTCTGAGTCAAACTTTACTGAATATTAGAATTAAGAAGATAAAATGTGATGTGCCTATTTGCATAGTCTTACAGCTGCTTACAACAGCTGCTTTGCAGGAGTGCTAGTGGCTGTTTGAAGTCCAAATTAAAGGTTTTAGAGTGCTCAGAGGAATAGATTGGGCACAGTTTTCATAGTTGTGTCTGAAGTTCAGCAGATAATCAATTTTTCTGGATTGGGCCCAAGCAGGCGTATTTCCAAAGTTTTAGAGCACCTACTTGGGAGATGCACGTTCCCAGTATTTCTGAAATTAGGCCATTCATTTAGCTGCTGAGATTGATTGATGAGTCCAAGTTTTAGGCATCCAAGTTTGAAAATGCTGAACTGTACTCTTTTCTGTGCTGTGTATTTAGCTGGCATTTTCCTCACTTTTCAGTTTATACTAGAGCTTTTTAGATATATGAAAACTTAATGTTCCCCTGCCTATATATGCATGTAACATTTAAGGTGCTTAGAGTTTTCTTTGGTGTTCAAGCTTCCAAAGCTTGATTTTTAAAAAGCAGCATAATCCAATGTCAATATTGGTAACCCAATTATTCTTTATGATCTTGTCAATCTGGAAGATAGTGTGGTGTGTATGTATGAGAGAGAGGCAATATCCTATTGCAGAGACTTGACTAGAGAAGAATTGAAAAAAACACTGCATTTATCTGCTAGTGCCTGTTCTAAGTGAAGAGATTTCTAAAAAAACCTGTAAATAATCTAACGATTTGTGCTGTGATGTAAACTCTTCTTTATGAATACTCTTGTTTCTTTCAAATATCTGTTTTGACACAGCTTGAAACTTCCAAAACCAGTATTATTGATATTGCAACTTGCAAATTTTATCTGAAAATCACAGTTGTTCTGCTGAAAGTGTAGGATTAAAATTAAAATACTGCTTTTTTCAACCTTATCTAAGAGTCTGAAATGTATACCTTGAAATATGGATTGTTCTGAACTCAGGATTAGACCTACAAGTTTAGCAATTTAGTTAAAGCTCATCTCTGGTAAAATTGCCTCTAACATTGGGTGATTTCAGACGTTACGGGGCCCTTTGGCCCCGTACCGAAATCACCGAAATCATTCCCCCCCGGGATCACCCCGTAATGCCATAGCAGATGTGCTGGGGAGATCCCGGCGGGGAATGTGGGAGGTGGGGCTGCGCGGCGCAACGTGCAGCCACACGGCCCCGCCCCCATCACGCACCCCGCCGCCCGGCCGCCAAACAGACGTTCGAGACACGGTGACCACAGGTGGGTATTCACCGTGGTTCACCGTGATCTCGTAACGTCTGAAAATACCCATTGTTTTAGTTTAAGAAACTCATCTTCCTATTCTTAAAAATGTTTTCTCTCTCTCCCTCACACTTGCAGACACACACATGTACACATAGAGGCACCTACTTAATTCACTAGAAAAACTAACATTAACTTTATTGGGGTTGGATAAAAGCCCCAAATCAGGATAATGTAAAGGTGTATACATATGCCAAGCCAGAGTAGTATCAGAGTTTGAATGCATTTGGGCTTTGCACATGATACTAGTGGGATAAAAGTTGTCCCATGATTTATTTAGCTTGTTTATTGCTGTGTTATATTTGAATAAAAACAGTGCTGTGTATTTAATAGTCCCTTTCCCCTATTAAATATACAAGAACTATTTGGGGGTTTCTCTAGTACCTACTGAAAATCTGGTGGGGTAAGGCTTACAACATAGGGTGATTTCAGAAGTGATGCGTTCCAATTCACCACAGTGAATCCCACCCCGGTGTGAATAGATTCACCGCAGGCTGTGGTAACACAGAAGTGTCAACAGAAGTGCCAACAGAAGTGACAGGATCGTGACCACCGCCTGGGGGCAATCGGAGAGAACATGGGCCGGGGGAACACAACAGACATGCAGTGGAGATGTGGACCGCGGTTTGAGCCCCAGAATGCACCGTGGCTGGGGTCAATTCCTTCCACCGTGGCTGTGAGTTTCCGTTCAGAAGTTACTTTTCATTCACCCCTGCCGTGGTGACCATTCACCACACTTATGGACCTCCTCCCGCCCCGACCGCACGAAGCATGGGGTGATTTCAGACGTTACGTGAACACGGTGAACCACGGTGAATACCCACCTGTGGTCACCATGTCCCGTACTTCTGTTCGCGGCGCGCCAGATGTTGGCCACGGTCAATACCCACATGGGGTTCGTTTGAACCACGCTTCCCGGGCTAGCCGGGGGAAGGTCCCGGGAAGCGTGGTCAAACGGACCCCGGGCCGTGNTGGGGGAAGGTCCCGGGAAGCGTGGTCAGACGGACCCCGGGCCGTGGCCAAGGAAAAGTAACGTCTGGCCATGTGCCACGGCCCGGGATCCCCGGCGGGATCCCGGGCCGTGGCACGATCGGCTGGATGCGGCGGCCGCATTGGCCCCGCCGCCCGCCCGTCTCCTCGGAGGGCGGGCGGCGGGGTGCGTGGAGGGGGCGGGACCGTGCGGCCGCACATTGCGCCACATGGCCCCGGCCCCTCCCACTTTCCCCACCGGGATCCCCCCGGCACGTCTGTTGTGCCGTTACGGGGTGACCCCGACGGGGAAGGAAGCCGTTGGTGCCGGTACGGGGCCAACGGCCGCCGTATCGTCTGAAAATACCCATGGTTAGCTTCACTCCAGGCCGTGTTTGACTGCGATGAACATCTGGATGCGAGCAAACAGACATGCATGGAGCTTTCACCACCCCCCGCGTTTGACTGAGGTTGACTGTGATGGACATTCACCACGTCACTTCTGAAATCACTAGGTCACCTTCTGTTAAGGCTCCTAAACAAAGTATTTAGATTTGGCAAAATGCTCAGCTTCATCAGCCTCTCAGCAGCTACTGGTGGCTAAATCTGCCCCCCCCCCTTTTAGGTGCTTAAATGAGAGATGAACGTTTTTGGAAATCTGTCCCTTCTTCTTGTAAATAAATATTTTGGTCTGGTTTTCTGGTAAACAGGAAGAGAACATTTTGCAAACTCTTCTTTCCTCATATAACCTTTTGAGGCTATCATGAAATAAAGTACTTCATGGCTACATGTAGTTCAAGGATAAATAGAGGAGTAATTTGCCATTTGTACCAAATTAAATCAGACTTTCAGTTCAATCAAAACAGCTTGCAGCTGGATGTAATAATCTGATTTCCTGACACTCTGAGAAAAATTGAAGTCCTCCAAAAAGCCCCTGCTGATCTTCAGCATGAAATAGAGTTTGCTAGCAATTTCTCCCAATCTCTGAATGCTTTCAAATTTAGTAAACTGGGGGGAAAAATAAAACAGAAGAGATAAAACACAAGGTTAGCTAGAAGCAGCTCTCAGGTAGTGTTTTATTAGAACTTAATGAAACCCATTGTGCAATGGAATTGAATGATCATGCTGCTATTCTTTGTAAAAACAGCTATTTCATTAAATACGCTACTAGGTGAATCTATATGTTAGAGGCCCGGAAGCATTGTTTTGACACTGATAGCATGTTGAAATGCTAACAAAAGACTCTGGAAAAGGGTTACCAAACAAATCACAAACAATTTTCTTGGCATGCATACATGCAGATGTATTCTTGAGAATTTGTTTCTTGATGATCCTATTAAACTGGATAAAACTTCTCTTTGTTTACATGGGGGTGTTTCTGTTTTACAAATCTGACATTTATTCTTTAACCTGTGTCTTTCCTTCATTTGTTCCTATTGTTTTACATTCACCATAAAATTATTATCAATCATTCCAGGTTCCTTACCTAAAATTTTGGTCCTAAGAATGTGCACAGTAACTCTTTCATTTTCATTATTACCTTGACTTTCATTACTAAAATATCATTCATTTTAAAAATATTTTGTTAGTCTTTGTTTTGTTTTTTGTTTTTAAGTTTGGTTTTGATTTCCATTAGTTTCAGTGAAAAACACATTTGTGGCTGTAACTCTTCCCCCAATCCAATTTAGATGAGACTTGGCAGGATTGTACCCACAATGGAGGTCACTATGCAGGCTGAGTTTCGGAAGGTGTGAATAAAGGAATCCAATTCTATATGCAGTTGAAATTTGTTGTTTTACAAAAATCTGCATACACATTCCTGAATGTAACGTCTTTGTCGCCCATCCAATTTAGATGAAACATAGCACGATTATACCCTTCCAATCTCTGACAAATTTCAGAAGGATTGGATAAAAGGTACTGATGTTATAAGCAATTAACTGGTAAATGTATTACTGGCTTTAACTTCTTTGTATTCCAGCCAGTTTACACAAAATTTGGCAGGATTGTATCTCAGACCATCAGGATCATCTCTTCCAAATATCAGAAAGATGTGATAAAGAGTCCAATGTTATAAGCCTGCACAGCATCTGCAGAGAATGAGCCTATGCCAGAGATTCTCTTACGTTTGTCACTGCGGTACAAGATGTGTTTGTGATGCCAATAGGCCATCAGAAATGTCACCTTCACGGCCTAGGCCCTGCTTATCTGTGGGACCGCCTCATTCCCCATGTGCCCGTGTGACCCTTGGGAGCCTTTTTGGAGGTTTCCTGGGTGAGGTGGGTGGCCACCGATGTTAGATCTTTTTCAGTGGTTGCCCCTGTGCTGTGGAATTTGCTCCCGGAGGAGGCTTGGCTGGCTCCCACTCTCCAACTGTTTCAACATAAATGTAAGACCTGGCTGTTCCATCAGGCTTTTGGCAAGGGGTAGGGGTGGGGCGGGGTGGGGATGGGGACTTTCCCCACATATTGTATTTTTAAATTGTTTTAAAATTTTATATTGTTTTAATGAATGTTGTTCACCACCCTGGGCTGCCCTGTGGGAAGGAGGGGTGGGATATAAATTTTAAATAAATAAATATCATTCTGTGCTGTGAACATGCCGACCCCTCTCCTTCACCTATTACTGGGAAGTTGGAAGCATCTGCTTAGGAGAGAGCCAATAAGAGACTCTCTTATGTCCTTTGTCACAATGCTGCAGGATGTGATTGTGATGACAACTGGCCAGCCTGGATGTGTGAACTGTCTCCTGATTTCTGGTATGCTATCCCTCTGCCTTGCTGCCTGAAATCCCAGTTACGTCTCTTCTATGTCCACCTCAGAGGCACCCTCAGAGCCACCCAGGATTGGTCATGGACAGCTGGAAGCATGCTTTAAAAGAGTCCAGTCACATCTCTGTCTCAGCCAAGGTGTGTTTGAAATGTCAAGCCAATTGATCAGAGGAGGTATCTGCCATCGCTGCTGTTTGGCACAGGCTTCAGTCTGGGTGGGAACCCTGGGTGCATGGGGGTATCCATCAACTTGCAGAGAATGCCCCAGGAGGGGCAGCACCCCAGGTGCATGGGGATTGGATTTATGTAGCTAGCTGAACTCTTGCATTGAGCTCTAGAGCACGCATACAAAAAGCCTGCCACCAAAGTCTGAGAAAACACTCTGACCAAAGCCAGAACTAACTAAGCACAGACAAAGAGCGGGCCAAAGAACAGCAGCTTATATCTACCCTCTATGCCCGTCTTGAAGCCAAGGTGGCTTAAAGGTGGAAACATACAGTAATTGGCCAGTGAACGTGAATGTCAGTCTATTGGGCTGCTCCACATCCCTTCTACAGCCCTCTCCCCACTGCCATGCCTGTATCTGAATGGCACTGCATGTGTTATTTACCTGAATATTATAATGAAAGCCTTCAAGAGGGAAATTTCAGTTGCTTATAATATTTAGACCCTTTATCAAATCTTTCTACAAATTGACAGATATTGCCAAACCTAGCCACCATCGTCCATGCATTCATCACCTCTAGACTGGTGTAATGGGCTCTACATGGGGCTACCATTGGTAACCATCCGGAGACTGGAGCTGGTGCAGAATGCAGCAGCCTGCCTCCTTACAGGGATGGGTCGCTGTGAGCATATAACACCTGTACTTCACTTGCTGCACTGACTGCCTATAACCTTCCAGGCTCATTTCAAGGTGTTGGTTATTACCTATAAAGCTCTAAATGGTCTGGGCCCGGTCTGTCTGTGGGACTGCCTCACTCCCCAGGTCCTGGATCGACCCCTGCGATCAGCTGGGGATGTCCTATTGGAGATCCCCCTGGTGCGATGTCGGGCCACATTTGATAGGGCGTTCTCTGGGGTAGCACCATGGCTGTGGAACTCCCTGCTGGCTGAGGCTTGTTTGTCCCCGGATTTCTCTCCTTCAGGCACCGTTGTAAGAACTGGCTATTCTGCCAGGCTTTTGGCAGGGGAGATGGTTATTTGGGGTGGTGGTGGTGGATTTTTTAATGCCTTTTATGGAATCCTGCTTTAGTTTTATTGATCTTTTAAATATTTTAATTTTTTTTTGTAATTTGTTGTTAGAATATTTTTATTGTTATTATTTTGTTGTGAGCTTCCCCAAGCTGTCAGAGGCAGGGGGTGGCATAGAAATTAAAGTATAAATAAATATGATCCTGAAGGTCTTAGATACAGTCCTGTCAAATTTAATGTAAAATGGATGGAATAAAAAAATGTTACAGCCAGAAATGCATTTACACGTAAATTGCTTATAATATCAGGACCATTTATTCAATCTTTCTGAAATATGGCAGAGATATGCCCTCCCTTAGGGAGGGGCATAGCCTACACAATCTTCATGTAAATTGGATTAAAGATAAAGAAGTTGGAGCCAGGAATGTGTACACAGTTTTTCTTAAAACCACAAAATGTAATTGTGTATAGAATCTGTTTTTTATCCTATCTTTCTTAAATTTGAAACACATAATACCCTCTATAGGAGGTACAATCCCCTTAGGTTTCATCAAACTCAAATAAGAAATAAAAATGTTATAGCCAAAAATGTGTTTTCCAGTGTTTTCCTATTAACTCATAATGAAATGAAATTCTTCTATTTCATTATGTTCTTTCATTTTCATTATTCAATAAGGAAAACAAAAGAGCCCTCTTTCATTTTTATTACTGTAATAATAAAAATGAAATTCACCCCCATCCCCGCATTCAGAGTTGCATGGACATAGATGTCTGGCAGACATACCAGAACTAGGGGACATCCCATGAAAGCAACAAGTAGAAGATTTAAAACAAATAAGAGAAAGTATTTTTTCACTAATTACACAATTAACATATGTAGTACTAAAGAACTGTGTAAAAAGCTGGAAATATCAATAAAAAGTACTTTAAAAAAATAAAATAAAATAAAATTAAAAAAATTAAAAAATTACACAATTAAGTTGTGGAATTTGTTGCCAGAAGATGTGGTCAAGGCCATTAGTATAGCTGGGTTTAAGAAAGGATTGGACAAAAGTTTCGGGAGGATAGGTCCATAAGCAGCTATTAGTTGGGTAGGTTCTGGGGTATGTAACCTCTTACTGTTGGGAGCTTAGAGTGAACAACAGGGAACAGATCACCTCAAGGATGTTTTCACATGGACAGCTGCCCTGCCTCACCCCTAGGTGGGCTGTTTGTTTAAAGGCAGCCTGCCAGATGTGCAGGTGGAGCAAAGGCAGTGTAGGCTATCCCTGATCCAGGGATTCCCTGTTGGCAGTGCTCTGGAACATCCCAGAGCCCTGCCAGCAGGGCAGGCAGCCAAAGCCTGGGGCATTGGTTGGAGACGGGCTCATGTGTTTGGCAGATGGCGACTGCAGCCCTGCTCTCAGCCTGGTTTTGCCCCAGCAACCCCATAGTGTTGTGGGTGATCCTCCCACAGTGCTATGATGTGGGGGTTGGACACCATGGAACCGTGGGCCCTGGCAGTCACCGGGTCCATTTAAAATGGACCCAGGTGTGGCTGAAAACAGGCAGATGTGGTGGTGCGCCTCCGGACATGGTCTGGGGTAGGGCACCCCCATGTCCTTCTGAAAATACACCCATTGTGACCTGTTGGGTACTTCTTCCAAGTGATCAAGGTTGGCTGTGGTTGGAGGCAGGTGATGGGCTTGATAGACCATTGGTCTGACCCAGTATGGCACCACTTATGTTCTTATGACAGAGACTGGATTAAAGTTTCAGAACCTCCCTTCTTCACAACATCTTTTCTGTATATTTAGTTTGCTTGCAAAACACTTGGGTCATGTGGTGCGATATTCAATTGAGCGGTTCAGCATGTAAGCAAAGAATTTTTCTGGTAACAGGATCCTTGAATAGTTGATGAATAATGAAGTAATTTCAGACAATTATTTAATTTAATTTATTTATTTATTTATTTATTTAAAAAAGTTAATCTCTCACCCCTCCTGCCACGGGCAGCTTGGGGCGCTCGCAACAACACAAGTCCAGCAATTATAAAACTATAAAATTATAAAAACATATCATTCCCCTCCCACCCCCACAGTTGGGTTCTACATGGCTCATAGAGTTTTAGGGTTGGAAGTAGGAGTGCAGTGGGTAGTGTATTTACTACCTGTGGGTAATACTTGCATTTTTAGGCACTCCCAGAAGGCACTCGGCAGGTTTACTTGGCTGCCACCAGATGCCTGAAAATGCGGGTCTTTCCAGGACACCATAGGAAGCTCCTTCCTCCATGTGCTCCCCGGGGTGACTCACCTGTCCAGCTGTGCTACTGCTTCCACTGCTGCTCAGCAAGTGTGTGCATAGGGCCGGAGGAGCACTAGGACCAGTGGAGCAGCCAAGTGGTTGAATCAGCCTGGGGAGCACCCTAGGAAGCTCCTACCCCTGCGTGCTTCCCAGACTGACCCGCCTGCCCAGCTCCTCCAGCCCCACTTCTCCGGCTCTGCGTGCATCCCCTCTCTGGGGACTCTGGCATGCTGCACAGCTCACCTGAGCAGCGGGAGCAGTAGTCAGAGGAGCAATGGGAGCAGAGGCACAGCTGGACGCATGAGTCAGCCTGGGGAGCATGTGGGTAGCCCTTAGAATCGTGTTTGAATGTGACAGGGTCAATTTGGGCACCCCAAATTTGACATTTTCCCAGGAACCTACTTTTGCCTCTAATTGGAAGGGATATCAGTGGATTTTACAATCACCCTTATTCTGGTGGTAGCGGCTGTCCTGGATTTGAATGGAGTATCATTCTCTGCTTGGAACAAGGAGAGGTGGATGCGGCCCTCATGCTTATTGTGCTTGGGTGTCTCCCATGGTTTGCAGGTAGGGATTAGCAAGCAACCTCACTGCTCTGCACAGCTACATGGTGCATCAGGCTAAAGGCAGTTGAATTAAAGTAACCTGAACTTCAGCTGGAGAGGTAGGAGCAAGCAGCTTGGCATCCTCTGTACCCAGGGTGGGCAAAATTCCCAACCCCTAGAACAATGTACCAAAATCTTCATATGACCACAAGACACAAACAAAAACCTCTCCTGCTTTGTGACTGGCTGGCAAATTGCTGCTCTCATGAGATCTCGCCTTCTGTTCCCCTCCCCCTTGTTTCCCTTCCCTTGTCTCTCTTAGGTCGTTTTTAGACGTGCGCAGCGGCGCCCGCGCTTGTTTACCAAAAGACCCAGTAACCCGATTTATACGTGATGCCGCTGCTGAATACACACACGCGGGCAATGCGCATCCATTTCCGGCCGCAAACTGACCGGGTTGGTGATCGAGACTGGTCATACGTGGCCGGAAATGGATGCGCATTGCCTGCGCATGTGCATATTCGGCGTTGGCGTCACATGTAAATCGGACTGCCGGGTCTTTTGGTAAACAAGTGTGGGCACACGTCTAAAAATGATCTTAGATTGTAAACCTACTCAGGCAAGGACCAGTGTATAACTGTTGATTGTAAAGCACCAGGTACATTGCTTGTGCTATATAAATTCTTAATAATAATAATAATAATAATTAATTCTCATTACTTCTCTAGCAGCGTATCTCCCGGGTAAGTTGGGGCCCTAGGCAAAATGGTGACTGTTGTGTCTCCAGATCAGTTCTGCACCAAAAATATCAGACACTGGGACACACTGCTTGCCTGCTGAAATGCTATCATAACAGCTTTATTGAGCTCTTGCTCTTGGAACAAACATTAACAGGACTAGGTGGCAATGTTCATGGAAAACGGAGTTTGAGGCAGTTGTCAATGTGATAATTGTGTGGCATAGGCCCAGGGCCATCCTTAGAATTTGCAGGGCCCAGGGTAAAGATAAAATCCAAGGCTCCTGGTGGCAGTGCCTGTGCCCCCCCTCCGCCCCCCGGACTACACTACACAGAAACCTAGAGGTGGTCATGTTAGGAGGAATATTTATTTATTTAATTTATTTCATCCATTTATATCCGCCCCCCCCCCCCTCCTGAAAACAGCTCGGGGCGGCTAACAATTTCAAAAACATAAAAAAGTACAATAATATAAAATTTTAAACAATGATAATAATATAAACAGTTAAAACAGGGCTAGGACAAAATAAAACAGTAAATAAGGGCAGGACAGAGATAAAAACCCTAACCCCCCACCCCCACTCCCCAAAGGCTTAGGCGAACCGCCAGGTTTTACAAACTCACCAGAATGTTAAAAGGCTTGGGGCCAGGCGAGCTTCCATGCATTTTACCTTTGCCCTGGGAGAGTTTGGAGGCCCCCAGAAGTAGAGAAAATAGCTGGGATCGGGGGGTTGCCCCAGTTCGCACTTTGGCAAGACTGGCCCTGCATGGACCTCCTCCTACCATCAGAATGCTTGACAGACACACACTGACTCACCCATTAGTGAAAGGAAAATATTACTATAATTTTATTTTGTTATGGTCAATTAAACATCCTCTGCAGACGCATGTATTGCAATATGCGGCTGTTTTGGGTCTAGTTTATGCATGGACGAGATGTGTTGGGGCCACTCTGAACTTCTGCATGTCCTCTATAAGCTGGGGCTTCTTGAGATTGAGGCTCTGTGTGGGCCCATATTTTATATTAGTGCTCCTCACATTCATGCTTCACTGCAAGTTTATTCATGGACCCCATATATTCCTCCCTCCCAACACACGTGGCTGTATCTGGCCTATCTGCATCTGCCTATATCTGGCCCTCCTTTGAAAGTAATTCAAAGCACAACTTTAAAAACATCCACAACACACACACACACACACACACACACAAGTATTCATTTGCCTTAAAATAGGTTACCCACATGAGCAGAACAAATGGGAGTTTTGCCATTTGCTTCAGTAGGTGGAGGTTTGTGCCCTATGGCTCTGGTCCTGACAACAATTATGTGAATAGTTCTACTGTGTGTTTGCAGGGATTGGGGCAACAAATGACTAGGGCAACTTCTTTTTACCTGGGAATCAGGATGAGGCCTGTTCTTTCGAGTTGACTAAAATGTTTGGAAACACTCCTCATTAAAACACTATTGAAAGTTGTGTGAAGTATCATGGTTTTAAAAGGACAACATCAAACCAGATTTCTGTCTGACTCTTTTAAAGAGAAAAGTACCCCATAAGATTCTTATTTTAGCAACATTAAAGGAACAAACTCTCACTCTCCAGTGGTTGCTTTATCTATGACAGCACTCGATGTCACTTTCCCCCTCAATTAGTCAGATAGCTACTTTCTTCTTTTTATGTTCTCTTTTAAAACAGAAAATGAGATGGTAAAAATTGACAAGAAGGTGCAGGCAGGTATGTGGGAAGAATATTTAAAACTATGTGAGGTGAGGTGACTGAAGATGGGCTAACATTGGGTAAAAACAAATGTGACGGCATGCTTGGGCATGGACTCTGCCTGCACATGTGTGCAGGTGCTGCCAGATGTTGACCCAGGGTATGCTGGGCTGTGTTGGTGGCTAGCCTGGGCTCTGACCTTGAAACACCCCCAAGGTCACAACCAGAGATAGGGTCTGCCCGATTGGGACAAAGTGGGCTGCCCTGGGGCTGTATGTATGTTACTGGGTGGGCACAGGTTCGCCATGACAGTCAGTCATGGCTGGCTGTCATTGGCCACTCTGGCTGCCTGTCATAGTGGGGGGAGGGAGGGGTGCAAGGCTCAGCGTGGGGGCAGGGACAGCCAGCTACATGTTTCCTGTTCTCCCTGCTCCTGGGCTGTGCAGCTGTCAGCCTGGCTGGGCACATGTTTATTTTGTGCCCTGGCCTGGCCCGGACTGGGCCCAAACCGGGAACACACATACAGCCCCGGGGCTGCCCACTTTGGCCCAATGGGGCAGACCCTATCTCTGGCTGTGACCTCAGAAGTGTTTTGAGATCAGAGACTAGGCTAGTCACTGACACAGTAGGGGTGTGCACCAGGGCCCCGTGTCGGTTTTTTTGTTATTAAAATATGTCGTTTTTGTTAATAACAAAATGTCATTTTTCGTTATTGTCATTATTGGTATTGGTACAGATTTCAAACAGAGATTTTAGTTTTGGTATTGGGATCTATTTCGTATGCCAATGAGGAATTGTCAGAAGTTGAACTTCTTCCCCTTCTCATTGTGAGATAGAAAGAACTGCACACAATAATATATACTTAAATGTACACAATATGTAGTTTTATTTATATAATATATACAGAATCTAAACTAAACCTAACCTATGTATAATACAAAATGTTCCTATCCTATAATCCTAATATATATAATAAAACAGTCTAGTATCTAAATACATATTTTCCCTTAATATTAATATATATAGATATTCATTGTGTATACATTAATTGTGTATAACACACAATTAATATCTATATCTATATAATATATGGACAGGGGGAGACAGACAGGGGAAGGGAAAAGGAAGACTCAGAGGTGTATCTACTACCTCTAATCTATTTCTCTGTGTGTGTGTGTGTGTGTGTGTGTGTGTGTGTGTGTGTGTGTGTGTGTGCGCCTAAGGAATAAGGATTGGGTGGTAGGGAAGGGAATAAAGGAGATAGATAGATAGATATGGATTTCTAGTGCAAGCACCAGCAGCTTCTGCAAACACACCCTGACAAGCAAGAGAGCTAACACAGAGTGAAGCAGCCCAGCCTTACAATATTGCAGTGCACTCTCTCAGAGTGCTCCTGATTCGTTCTGGTAGGTAGAGGCATTGAGGAATCACAGGGTGCCATTCAACTGCTGGGATCTGCTTGTGCTGATCATTAGCCAAAGATACATCCATCAGGTCCTTCCCCTCCCAGTTCAAGAGTTCAACACTGTTTCTGGCTCCAAGATGTCCACTCCCTCCTCCCCTCTCCACATTTCCCTCCAAAAAACACCTGCCAGACAATAATGAAATCAATAATGACTTTCATTATTGTTATTGATTTTGTTATTTTTTGTCATTTTCATTACTGCAATAATGAAAACGACATGCACACCCCTACAACGCAGGATACCCTGGGTCAACGCCTGGGCTGCCTGTCCCAGGTCAGCCCAGGATGCAGCAGCCCAGAGTCACTTTGTTTTTTTTTTAACCCATTGCTCCTATTTGTTAAAAAGGAGGATTCAGCCAGACTTCAATATCTGAGAAGATACTAGAACAAGTTATCAAATGGACAGTCCGTAAGTATTAAAAACCTTAAGGACAATGCAGTGATTGTTTGTAGTCTGCATGGATTTGTCAGGAAAAAATTGTGTTAGACTAATCTTGTCTCATTAGTTGATAGCATAACTAGCTTAGTGGATGAAGGGAATGCGTTGGACATATATATCTTGATTTCTGCAAAGCGTTTGGCAGAGTTTTACAGGAGCTCCTCATTGACAAGCTTATAAAGTGTGGACTCAAAGACACTACAACAATGTGGATTGGTGTCTGCTTGACTACGTATTATAGCTGTACAAAGAGTGATCCTCAATGATTCATATCATCAAACTGAAGGGAGGTATCAAGTGGGGTCCCACAAGACTCTGTCCTGGGTCTGGTGCTGTTTGACATCTTTATTAGTGACTTGAATGAAGGAGTGGAGGGAATACTCAAGACTGCTGATGACTCAAAACTTGGAGTAGTAGCAACACCTTTGAAGATAAAACTAGAATTAAGAAAAATCTTGATAGGTTGGATATCTTGATAGAAAGTAATAAAATGTAATTGAATTAGATAAATGTGAAGTTCTGCATTTGGGGAAGAAAAACCAAATACACAAGTATAAGGTGAAGGACGCATGGCTTGGCCGCAATCTTATGTAAAAAGGATCTTTGGATTGTGGTTAATCACAAAAAGAACATGAGTTGGGAATGTGATGCAGCTGCAAAAAGGCTAATGCAATTTTAGTTTGCATTAACAGAAGCAAATCAGTGGCGGTAATAATTCTGATCTATTCGGCACTGGTCAGACTGCACCTGAAGTATTGTGTCCAGTTTGGGGCCCTTCATTTTAAGAAGGACATTGACAAACTGGAGTGGGTTCAAAGGAGGGCAACAAAAATGATAAAGGTTCTGGAAAGCCAGTTTTATGAGGAAAGGTTGAAGGACCTGCATATGTTTAGTCTAGCAAAGAGAAGATTAAGGGGAGACTTGATAGCAGTCTTAAAATATCTAAAGGGCTGTCACTAAGAAAAAGGCTGGGAACTGTTCTTCCTTACTACAGAGGACAGGACTAGAAATAATGGGATCAAATTACAGGAAGTCTGATTTTGGTTTGATATCTAGAAAAATTTCCTAACTGTAAATGCTGTTTGGCAATGGGACAAATTGTCTAGAGCCCTCTGTCACTGGATGTTTTTTAGAAAAAGGCTAGATAGCCATCTGTCAGGGATATTGTAGTTGTCATTATGCATCCAAGCAGGGACTCGGGAGCAGAAACAGCAGCACCAGAGAAGACGGCAACAAGATCTATAATTAAACCATGATCCTAAAGATGCTGCAATACTATTGAAAGTGCAATACTTAATAATATGTAATTTGATTGAAATCAATGGGAGTACATGCATATATTTATATATGTATGTGGGGTGATGCATTTCAGATTAGGACCTTTGTATGTTGTTGTCCAATATGGCCTTTGAGGCACAATCCACTGTTGGGATAGTGCCAGTGCTTGTAGGTAGCATGGGTGCAGGTCTGATTGACGTGAATAAAACTGGCACCTGTGCTATCCTGCTAGGGGATCATGCTGTGAACGTTGTTCTGCAGGAAATTGTACAGTAAAGAGTCGTTCATGTTCAAGATGAGGAAAATATACCTCTTTCAATGTAAAGCAGTTAGTAAGAGTGTGGGTATGGAATGTGTATCAAGAGCCTGAGCTCTGTAAAGCAAAGAGTTTGGAGCAGCACGAAGCAATAAAGCAGTGTCAAGCAATATGGTCCTGAGAACCAGCAGGACCCAGCATTTATGAAAATATATACAGAAAACCAAGAAAGGAACAAATTGCTGCCTACTGATTAGCAATCTCAGCAGGCAAAAGTTCCAAGGAGCGGCTAATGAATTATTAAGCTGCAATGTGGCCCTGGAAATAGATAAAGAGGAGCAAGTAAATGACATCTCTTGAATGATCTGAAACAAATGTGACAATCAACGATTGAAAACATTGTGAGGATGTGTTAGAAGGATGCTATCTGATTCACATGTTTCCACATCTATTACACATTTTAAAATAAATGTAAAGAGGTTCCTAATTAAGCTCCTTGTGCAGCTGTCGGCATACTTTTTATCTTTATTTAGTACTATGCTTGTGGCCTATGATAAAACACCACTAATTATGGAGACCGAGCCAAAGAGCAAAGGAATTAAGTACAAATGTACAGACGCACTTTCAAACAATTCAGGTATTTGGGGAGTGGGACTGCTTGCCTGAATTGTAAGTGGAATAAGCAAAATATTCATAATGAAAGAGGGATTTCTCACCAACATTTTCTTTTGGGGGGAGTTTGAGACATTTGAAATTTACAGAAATTTGATTACATTTCAAATATTTTCTTGGAAGAATTTTGTTGGCCAAAATTCATACCTGAGCCAAATTAGAACCAAGATCAAATGGAAAATCAAGCTGTCAGCTAATAAGATGTTGATCTAAAGCCCACATTGCATTACACCAATGTAACTAACTGTACACCACGGCACAAATGTAATTGTCCTTGTATTGGTGGGAACTACCATTATATGCCCACGCTCATTGGACATATTTACACACACCTTAAAGTTCTGCATTTTTCAGTCTTCTGGGTTTACAAGTTCACAAGTAAGCTCTGGATGCACTACACACACACACACACACACACACGCACTCTGTCCTGAGGCAGCCTAAAGTAGCTGCAGCTGTAGATTTGACAGGCTGCCATGGAAACCAAGTGACCACAGTTGCCTGGAGCAAAGCAGTTTACCAGGAGAACATTTTACACACACAAGTTCTGGGACAAGTCCTATGCAGAAGTTCAAAGATGTTTAAGATCTAGGTGAGTGATTTAGACACATGGAAATTTCAGGATGTAACAGCAAACATCCAGGAGAAATGTGTGTGTAAAAACACCCACTGACTCCTATCAATGAATCTCTGTTCTAGGAGATTCTCTCTGTTTTCGAACTACGTTAGAAGCATGCCTTAATTAGACTGGTATAAGTTCTATGAATAATAGAGAATAACCGCAAATAATTTGTCGGCGCACCCCAGAAGAAGATGAGGACACATTTCTTGGGATTGAATGGCCGCATTCTTTATTAACTGTTTATAAACCACAAAAGGGGGAAGGGGCCACCGTCCCGCTTCCCCCTTTGAACTGGGGTCCTACCTTCTCTTAACTGTCCCCTCCCCCCGCCACAGAAGGTTACTATCCCTACCGGCAGTTCTCCTGGCCCTCCAGCCCTCCTCCTTATGTCCTCGGTTAAACTCTAAGGGAAACCTCCTGTGGCCTAATTTACCCAACTTGCAACTTACGCCCTTCCCCGATGGCTGAGTTTCCTCGGGCCGGAGCGGGTTGCTCGTACCTATACCCCTTTTCTTGGGGATAAACAAGGGTGAGAACACTGTTACCCACAGGTTGGCACATGGTCCTCCCAGCGGGTCCAGTCGTTCATTTCTCACCCTTGGGCTGACCATACAGTGGTCCGCACTGTGCAGTTATGCATGGCCGTGGCCATCTTTTAAGGAGATATTTGTAACCATCCTATGCTAACTAATTTAACCTTTCAACAATTACCTTTGAAACAGCCCACTGCCATTAGAACCGCCAGCTCTGCTTGGCTGGTTCACCGCCATACTATCCAGGATCTCCCCTGAACAGTGTTTCAGGACCCCAAGATATAAATTACAACCCTCATCGGACAGGTGGACGCCATCACCTCTAAACAGCTCGTCCCTCTCATGACTGATTTCATCGTGCCGGATCACCATTCTGCCTTTTGACCGAAGCCAATTCCCAATTTCACTGTTTGAACTTTTTCGCGCCCTATCCACTTGCCCTGGGCGGTTAGCATTCCCCCATACCCGTCTCTGCAGCATCTCAGACCACACAGTTGTACACCCCGGGAATCGATCTCGCACCACTTGCACGTCGGCTTTCGCTCTCTTCATCAACCACAGTCCCGTTGTCTCTGGCAAATTGTTCTCCCCTAAATGTATTACCATCACTCCGGGCAGAGGAAATCTCTCCGTTGCCGCGGTCAGCGTTGGGAGCAGCTGCTCCCACTGCATTTCACGTCAGTCTATCCAAATTAACTCAGCCCGGTTGCTAAGGCCCAGCTGGGTGCCCCACCCACTGCATGCAGCCATCTTTCCTGCCCAATGTACGATGCTGTGGCTGACGATCCAAACCACCGTCATTGCCTGGGGTGCTGCCGTGTCTGCAAGAAAAATTACAAGTCAGCTTTCGTGCTTTGTTTCCCCTTTTTGTCACTCGGGAGATCGAACCTTGCCCTCTCACTCTGGCTCCAGTTTCCCTAATATATGTTTGGAATGCCGCTGAACACCATCTGCCAATAATTTCTGTGTGTAAACAAGGAGAAAGAAAAACATGATGATATAAAACACAAAACCTTTACCCTGGAGCTTCAAATAGACAAGAAGAAAACTGAATGACATGGAAAATAGATGAAACAATCTTCATGACATGGGCATTACAATGGATTTAGAAGATAAGATTGCCATGGAATTTTCTTCAAAATATATTCCTACATCTGCTCACCTTAGACATAAATCTCTCCCTGTTACCAAGAACACTGAATCACAAATAAAAAGGAGAAAGTGATGCTGAAATTTAGTGATAGTCTAATTAATGGATAGAGAATTTCAGTAGTCTCAGGATTTCACCTTAAAACCTAGATACTTTCCTAGATAAGTTGGACTTCAATGAATCGAGTACTTAAAATATTAATTCTACATTGCCCATACAAATTATAGTGTACACAGTTTAATTACTGTATTAGTCAGTAGTACCGTCCTCTTTTGGTTCTCAAATTGTATTTATTTCATGATATCCCCTGATTTATTCTGCCATAGACATATCGGATCTAGGACCTTAATTTGGATTTTTATTATGCTTTAAAGAGAAAAAACCCATATAATAAAAAAGACAACCAGATTCAGTTTACAGCTGGATTCATATAAATATGAATGATATTTCCCTTATAAATACTTGCCTGCCTTCTCAGTAATATCTTTCAAACCGTATGTCAAGCTTCATTCACCCTCCATACACTCTCCACTGGCTTTAATAACTCTTCTGATTTGCTGGCTAAGAAAATGCCTTTATGTTGTATTTCACTGCCTGCTTAATCAGATCTCTAGACATTTATTCACAAAAATAAAAACTACAAACAAACAAATAAATAAAAAACAGTAGTAGAAATAATTGGATCCTAAACAGGGGAATGGAAAAGAAATGATGCAATAATGAGGAAGGAACTCCCACATAATTAGTCATATATCAGAGCCTTGGACAATCTTATTCAATAGCCAATCACCAGCTTTTCAGTTCTGTGGCCAGCAGATGTTCCCCCCACTCCTGCCTTTGGGCGGGCGGCTGCTATGGGATGCATTGTCCGGAGAAGGTCAGTGATGCAGACTGGGCTAAGGCCAGGCTAATGTGCACACTCTTGTCTGCTAGGTCCCGCCCAGCCCGGCCATAAGGTAAGGTCCAAGGATCAGGCCTGGAAGAATGTGTTTACCTGACCTGCCAAACAGCTGATTGGGGGCCTCAGAGGAGTGAATTCACCTGGTCTGCCAAACAGCTGATCGGGGGGGCACACACCTGCTGGATGAGGGCGCTCCTCCAGTCCCCCCAGATTAGTTGTTCAGCACATGCACCTAGGCCAGATGAGTGTGTTCCTCCAGTCCTCACCAAGCAGCTGTTTGGTGTGCACACGCTCCTCTGGGCTCTTCCAATAAGCTGTTTGGGCTGGGTAAACTCACTCCTACAGGCCCCCTTATCAGCTGTTTGGTGCATGCACCTGGGCCAGGTGAGGAATGCCCTGATCAGCTTTTGGACGGCAGCTTCTCCCAGGGGCCTGATACTTCTGGACAGCAGAGGTTCAGGAGTTGGAGTCCTGTGTGGACAGTTCCTTGACTGACCTGTGGCATGGAGGGAATTGTGAGAGCAGCCTCCCCACCCAGAATTCGCTGGGGTGAGGGTCCTGCTCATTTGAACTGCCCTCCGTGCTGAGCTGACCCAAGGAGTGGCGGCTTCAGTGGTCCTCTTTGGGGTGGCCAAGGGTTCCAGCTTGCCCCCATCTCATTTGTTTCCACCCAGTGTCAATTCTCAGTGCTTCTTAAGAAGTGCATGATCCCCATAATAGACAGATACAGAGTAATCTGTCATTGTGAAGGTCACATCTTATTAGATAATGGTTTTAGCCCTGAAGAATGAGTTTGTATACTTCTCCCTCAAATTTGGTAGACATGACTATTACAACCTTGGATATTCCTGTTGTTCATATGGATGTTCAATCCATGCTGAAATCTTGGTCTCATTTATTTACATTGTGTGGTAATGGATTCCATCATCTACTTACTGGCTGTGTGGAAGAAATGGTATTTTGTATTAATGCTTTTGACTTTGCCACCCATACCTCTCAACTGTCCTGGATTGGGCGGAACAGCACGGGATGCAGCTATTTTTAGCTGCTGTCCCATCTGCCCTGCCCAGCACTTTAAATGTCCCAATTTGACTCCCCGCGTGCAGCTCAGCCTCTGTCCAACTACCTCACTCTTTGCTCTCTAACTCTCATGCCACTGGAGTGCCGCCCAAAGCTCCTCTGACTGTGACTATCCTGTCCTGTGACTTGACTGTGCCTGTGTGCAGCTGCAGTGGGGTGGGACTCAGTGTACACAGTGAAGCTTCAGGCAGCAGGCACCGGGCAGGTGATTTTGGTGCACTACGTGCATGCAGCATACACATCCATCCATGTGACCCTGAGGTGCGGGCGAGTGGCAACAGAGAGAGGTTGAGAGTCTGAGACCAACAAGAATGACTCTGCCTCTGAGGGATCCTCAGCTGAGCGGAGGATCCAGGTCCGGTCTGATTGCCCTTTCCTTCCTGCTGGTGTGACTACAGTGCCCATGACTAGAGGGATTCCAGGAACCCCTCTACGGAGTTCAGAGCAGCCAGTGGAGGCAATGGTGGAGAAGCCCTGAGCCCTGGCCTCCGCCACTGCCAAGAGCTTCCAGACCATCTGGAAAGTACCCCCACTCATTCACTGGCACTCAAAGAAAGATATTTATTTATTTATTTATAAATATTTGTTAGCCGCCTCCTCATGCCTACGGCATCTCGGGGCAGCTTACAGCATAAAAACACACAATAAAAATCATTAAAACAATGTTTTAAAAATACAATCGCCATCAGCATAAAAACTCTTCAATAATCCCTCCCTACCCCACGCTCCCACCCTCCCCTCCAAAGGCCTGGGCGAACAGCCAGGTCTTGCAGGCTCGCTGAAATGTCAACAGACCTGGGGCCAGACGGGCTTCCTCCGGGAGGGAATTCCAGAGCCTCGGCCAGCCGAGCGCTTCTGTGAAGAAGTCCCTGGAACTAGAGTTGCTGACTCTGAGACTGTTTGTTGTTTGAAGGAGCTGCGGTTCCTCTTTGAAGAAGCCCCTGGAATTGGAGCTGCTGAGACACTGAGCAGCAGCACATCAGGAAGCCTGAGCATTGGGAGTCAAGCAGCCCTCCCATCTCCACACCTGCCCAGATCTCTCTGGCCCCTGAGCCTTGAGTAAGAAAAGAGGTCTTCTGGGCACAATGAGCAGCAGCAGAGTGGAAGCCCAAGCACTGAAGCCCAGCAGCTGCCCACCTCCCATGCATCATGAGTGTTGCGGAGCGCTGGGCAGTGAGAGAGAGGTGATACCTACTGGGACTCTGAGCAGCTGTACCGGAGTTGAGCTGGGGGCGGAGCCAGGACCTGCAGGCAGAAAAGGAAATGCTGAGCCAACGGCAGCTTGCGGAGTGCTGGGCAGCGAGAGAGAGGTGATACCTACTGGGACTCTGAGCAGCTGTACTGGAGTTGAGTAGGGGGCGGAGCCAGGACCTGCAGGCAGAAAAGTAAACACTGAGCAGCTTGCGGAGTGCTGGGCAGCGAGAGAGAGGTGATACCTACCGGGACTCTGAGCAGCTGTACCAGAGTTGAGCCAGGGGCGGAGCCAGGACCTGCAGGCAGAAAAGGAAACGCTGAGCCAACGGCAGTGCTGTAGGTGCACGCCGGGGCCGCGCGCACAAGGGTGCGTACCCTTAGAGAGACCGTGTGGGACCGCCAATGAACCAGAGTTCTGTCCAGATATATCAAGTGCCTAGGCTCTAGTTAGGAGATTGGAGTCTCTCCATATTAGGTGGGGTTTTCGTTGGTAGGGTGGATTATGGAGAAGAAAAGGGGTCGTGATGTTTCCTCTTTAGACTCCGAGGAACATCTTCCGGCTAAAATCATAAGGAACTCTGAGAAAGACACGGTGAGCAGTGCTTTTGTTTCCCCGAACCGCTTTGTTTGTTTGGCTGACCCAGAAGAGCCTCAGGAGGAATTGCTTAAGGATAATCCTCCACAAGATAATGACTCTGTGCCTGAGCCTGGGAAGTGGGTTTGGGCCATGAGAGACAATCCAATGAGGAATTATTTGATGTATCAAACTGGTCTTATTGCTAAAACTGTGGATGCTCTGTTTACTGGGTTAGCAGAGCTCAGTGGCTCGTTCGAGATAGTCCGGCAACAACTGAGTGAGATAATGAACACACTCTCGATTGATTTGGATAAGGGGTCTCTAGAATTACAGCCTAATATTGCCCAGGGCCGGTGCTTTGATAACATACCTCAGAGATCTCCCCATGGCCAAACTCATAGGCCACAAAGGAGGGCCCCCATAGTAAGGGATAGGGATATTTATTTGTTTATTGGCAGGGATTCAAACGGAGTAGCTCATGTGTGGGACTCTGTGAGAGATATGACATTACATTTATCTGCCCTGCTTAGGAGCCCAATCCCTCAGGATACCATATTGGACTTCGAGCAACTCCCCTCAAAACAACATGTTTACCGGTTGTGGGTGCAATTTACGACCCACAACTGGGTTAAAGCAATATTCAAGGCCAGGAAGTATTTACTGACTAGAGGGGTTGCTATCGATAGAGTTTGGGGGTACAATCATGAAAATTTGGATAAGCATCAGGCCCCGGAAAACTTACTCTTAAGGTCCTCTCCTAATAGGGTTCCCCTGGGTGCCCAGTTACCGGATTTGGCAATCAAGCCTGTGGGAATGGTAGGGGCACCTTTGTTAAGGATAATCCTCCACAACATAATGACTCTGTGCCTGAGCCTGGGAAGTGGGTCCTCCCCCTGCTCCAGTCATTGTAACCAATTTGGTAAATCTTGAACCCGACTCCCAACAAGCTATGGAGTCAGTAACGCAGGGTGAAGACCATACATATACCAAAAGGATAAGAGAGGGTCAGGAGGAAGGGGAGCTAGAACTTATTAGTGATTCAGTGCAGCCTACACCTCAATTAGAGTTGTTGGACAACAAATTGGGATCAGCCCCCCCGTTCTTAGAATTTATAGACGGGGTGGCAGCATTTCTTTTGGGAGACGGAGTTAAGGCAGAACCCGCTTGATTGAGGGAAATGTTCCAGGCATTATCGGTCATGGAGCAGGATAGTCTTCTTACCAGGTTGGGTCAGCTTGTGGAATTTAGTCAGAATTAGACTACAATGCTCCCCATTTGGTGGTGGGAAGGAAATCCTTGGTGCAGGATGACAACCTTTGGATGGCAGCTCAGATGTTGGATCCGGCAGAGCTGGCCTCACCTCCCCCTTATAGTTCTAAGGGAATTGATAACCCAAATGGGGGCAATAGAATTAGTATGAACTATGGGGGCCAGGTGGGCGACCAGGTCCAGATTAGTAATGTAGCAGTTCTTGACCCAACTCAATTTACAATTGAAATGACTGGTCCCTCTACCTGACCCAGGGCCATTGGGGTATCAGAGTGTATATCCTCTGTGCCCAAGTTAGATGTAACTGGGAGAGGGTTGGAGCAAACAACCTCTGGGTTTCCATTCTCTCTCATATCTTGGAATATATCTGTTCTTAGATCTAAGATTTATGACAAGGACTGGCTCGAATTTATAGGTAGGTTCGATTTGGTTTGTCTCCAAGAGACATGGTTGAAGAATGAGGATTCTCTTAGCCTTAAGGGATTCGATGTTCATTTACATGGGGGTTCTAAGAGGGTGGGTCGAGATCATATAGCAGGGGGCCTTGCATTCTTAACCAAAGAGAAAAGATCCCAGGACCTCTTCCCTATAAAATCAGAGAGACCAGAATTCCAAATATTGCGGTTAAGGCCAGGTACCTCACTCCAAGACCAGTATATTTTGATAAATGTCTATATTCCTCCAGTCTCCTCTTTGTATTACAACTCTGATATTTGGGGGGCCGTAGAAGGGGAGATCCTTAGGTTGGAGGAACTTTATTCACAGGCAATTATGGTACTTACGGGAGACTGGAATGTCCATTTAGATAGGCATAGTTCTAAGGGAGCTAATAAGGGCTTTTGGGGCACTCAGTGGGACGAAGAATCCCTTAGGAAATGCCACCCAAAACGTCAGCTGGAGGGCCTTATTACCAAGTTAGACCTTTCAGTTATAAATGACAAGTATTTAGATAACCCTAGAGAGGGATTTACCTTCATTGGCCCCCCAGGGTAGGAGTAAAGTTGACTGGATCCTGGTGGATGCCCAGCATGGGAGTAAGATTGGGCCAGTAGAATTAGTGGTAAGGCCAGAGAGAGATCACATGGCCCTTTCCTTATGCCTGGGAAAAGAGGACCCCATAGTCCTTCGGACCGATAGGAACGTTATGATTAGGGCTATTAAGAAAATGTCCTTCCCAGTTCTGGCCCAAGAATTAAGAAGGGTTCAATCATCCCCTCGTCTAAAGCATTTAACCTCAAAGCTAGAGACGGTTGATGATATTGATGAGTTACTTGGTACCTTTGAGGATACGATATATTGGATATTGGAACCTTTTTTGGTAAAAGTTAAGAGTCAAGTAAAGAATCACGGGTGTCCGTGGTTCGACGGCCAATGTAGGAGTGCGAAAAGTCGTTTGCACTCCTGAGGAGGAAATGGGTTAAGGCTCAGACTGAGGGGTCAAAAAGGGAGTTTGGTCTATGGAGGGGTATATACTCTAAACTCCTTATTAGTAAGAGGGTCGGATGCTGTAACAAACAGTGGGCCAGGATGAAGGTAGACTTTGCTACTGGGAATCATAACCGTTTCTGGTCCTCGCTTAATGTTATAATCAGGCCAAGGGAAGATACCGGCGGTCAAGAAATTTCCAGCTCAGACTGGGAGTCTTTCTTTAGGGATTTGTATTCCGACCGCCAGGTGGGGGAAGAGGGATTGGTCCCCTATAGGGAAGAGGGGGACCCTTGGGGTTGGCAGCCCGAGGACTTTTCTTACCAATTAATCTTCAAAGCCATTCTTAGGCTGAAACCAAAGGGGGAGCCAGGGCCTGATTGTGTTATGGCTGAGATTTTGCAAGCAACCCCAGACTTGTGGACCAAGGTTCTCTCTATTTTTTTTCTCCAAGTGGCTAGGGCAGGTAGGGTTCCTCCTTCCTGGGTGCAAAGTTTGATAGTCCCCATCTTTAAGAAGGGGATAAGGCGAGATCCTTCATGTTATCGGCCCATAAGTCTTTTATCAAATGTAGGCAAGTTGTTCGCCAGGGTTCTGCTCCACCACCTGGAGAGATGGGCAGAGAGAGGGGCCTTGGTTTCCCCGGAACAGTTTGGCTTTGCCAAAGGCAAGTCTACGATCGATTGTGGTTACATTAGCCAACATCTTATGCACAAATATCATAAAGTCAGTAAGGGCCAGTTATATCTCGCCTTCGTTGATTTGACGAAGGCGTTTGACAGTATACCAAGGGCAAGACTCTGGACTAAGATTAAGAAATTGGGTATAGAGAGCAGATTACTTACTCCTATTTTCCAACTCTATTCAAATAACGAAGCAAGGATAAAGATGGGGAGGGGACTATCCACAGGAACATCGATTCCAATTAAGAGAGGTGTTCGGCAAGGGTGTGTATTGGCTCCCCTCCTCTTCGATCTCTATCTATCAGATTTGGCAAGTTATATCAAGCCTGATGAAACCCATGCACCTAAGATCGGGGATATCTTTTCCAATTTGTCCAGTTTGCAGACGATATAGTTTTGCTCTCACAAACTGAAAAAGGCTTGAAAAAGGCATTGGAAGTTTTCAGCCAATTTTTCTCCATAAATGGCATGGAGGTAAATCCCTCCAAGTCTAAAATAATGATCGTGGGGAAAAAGACTCGGTCCCCCGACTGGACTACAAGGTTGGGCAGGATACCTGTGGTTAACTCCTTTAACTATCTAGGGGTAACCATTTCAAACCACGGATCCTGGAACCTTCACCTTCAGGCCAGAGTGGTGAAGGCAACTATGGCAGTTAGAGCTCTCACTAGGGCAATGTATATATCAAAGGGAGTTCCTCTATCCACTTTTTAAAAAGTTTATCAAACTAAAGTGCCCGGAGTCTTGGGGTTTGGGATGGAATTGGTCCCCTCTCCTAATGTATTGCTTCTTGAGAGGGTCCAAAATCTATTCCTGAGACGGTTGTTGAGAGTGGGCCCTAGTGCCCCAGGGGCTGTCTTAAGGGCCAAATCCAGTATTCTCTCAATTCAGGCCCTCATTAGAACTGCCTATGTAAGATATTAGATGAGGCTGTTGCAAAAGCAAGAAAATGCCCTGACATTAGGTTGTCTCAAGGAAAAGTTAATATATCTAGACTCCAGGGGGTATCTTTGGATTACCTACTTGGGGCAACTGATTAATAAGCTGGGGTTTTCGTTCACCTATTTCCAAGGGAAAAGCCTGACAGTAATAAAATCTGAACTATGTGGGAGGATCTGGGATTTAGACCAACAAGAAGACATGATCATTGTACGATCATGGAAGGTAGCCCCGTGGCTAAGACAATTTAAGCTGACGTCCTATTTTGAACCTTATTTGGATCAGTTAGATAACCCAAATCTATGGCTATACCTACCTCCGTTTCCAGTTAGTTCAGACAGCTGTCACGGAAGGTAGGCTGCATCGTACTCCATTTTCGCGGAGACTTTGTAGTTGCTTCATGGGGGAGATTGGGAACATCGATCACTTCGTTTTGAGGTGTCCTTTTTTTGATGATCTCCGAGCAGTATGGTTAGCTCCCCTGCTGACTAGTGGTTCCACTTTTGGAGCCGAGGGATCTTATCTCCATTTACTTTCTCAAACCCAGGAGGAGGCTGTAAAGGCTTTGGCCTCCTTTACTCTCTTAGCATCTAAGAGGGGGTTACAGCCACCTTAGAGGCAAGTCCCAGCTAACTCCAGATTATATGTATGGTATAATTATTATTATAAATTGGTCGTCGCCAGGGGACAAGCTCTACCACAGTAACAACCGTGGAAGAGCAAGGCACTTTGGCGCAGGTATTTGCCCTATAGTAGGCCATAGGGGGTAGAAATTGAAATAACCTATATATTTTATATTGTGTTTTTTGTTATGAGTATGCTTAATTATCTAGTTTTGAGATTTTGCGGCTGGGGTGGAAGCCGCCGGATAATCATACAAATTACAAACCAGAATTGGCCATGGTAAGCAGAACGAAGGTCATAATGACCAGACGTGGTGGCCATGGGTTAATAGCAGACAGTGGCCTCACTTTGAACTGATATTAAAATATGATATCTGGGCCAGTATTTGATGCTGGTTTATTCAAATAATTTCTGTATATGAGGACTGACGTACTCTGTACATGTTTTATTATTGTGTTGTGCTCTGTATTTTGCTAACTTGGGCCATGGCGAGAACCAGTGCCATTAATAAATTGAATTGAATTGCATCATGAATGAGTGCACCACCACCTCCTCTCTTTAGTTATTAAGTTAAGGGACCGGGCGGCAGGGCTGGGGTTGCTCTTCTGCTTTGTGTATTGGAGTAGAGAGGTTTGAGGATGGGTCATGGGGATATGAGTGAGATGGATCTGTAGTGTAGGCTATGCTATTGGTGAATTTGGTTACTATATTGATAAACTCCCTAACAAGTAACTCAGCCTGGGGGTGGGGGCTAGAGGTATTATTTCACGTGGAAGTAGGCAAGGTTTGTCTGTAGATTCCTGTTGCACAGGGAGCAAAATGCAAGTTTAAATGAAAAACAATGTGTTTTAATGGACTGGACTGGAGCAGCCTGGCAGATAGCCTTCCAATAGAAGATTATGATATTGGTTTTTAGTGAAATGAATGAGTAAAGTACTGCTGAGCCTTCATCTGCTGTGGGAGAGAAAAGACAAGCTACAGATGTCGAAGATGCTGGTACCATACCAGGGAAGCAAAAGAGGTATTCTTCATTCCATAGCACCCGACAGAAAGAATTCCCATGGGTCACTTCAAGCTGGCATGGGCAAGTATTTGCTTTCTGCAATGTCTGTGCATGTGAATTCACTGTGAGTCATGGAGGATGTAATGATTTGGTATGTCATGAAAAGACAGAAAAACATCAGAAGAATGTCAAGCATGCCTCTGGTAAGAAAATGAATGACTTCTGCACAGCAAGCACCTCCAAAGTTAGAGGCAGAAGTTGCATTTGTTTCATTGCTGGCAGAGAACAATGTATAATTTTCGTGTGGAGAAAACCTCATCAAATTTATTTAAAAATTCTTCAAGGATCCAGAAGTTGTAAATCAAATCAGCTGTGGTGCTACAAAAGCCAGTTGCATTGCTAGAAATGTTTTAGGTCCCAGTTATTAAAATAATGTTGCCAAGGTGTGCCAGGAGGTCCCATTCTGTGTTTACTTAGACCAGAGCACAGATATGGGTGACACAAAACGTTTGGCAATTTTAGTTGGCTACTTGGATGAGGGCATTCAGAAAAAATGTGATTAGGTTTTTGGACATGCCAGAATGTACCTCTGGCACTGGACAAGCAGTTTTTGACTGACTTATGGACTCTTTCAGGAAATTCAGTATACCACTTAAGAACCTTGTTGCTTACTCATCTGACAATGCACCTTCAGTGATTGGCAAGAACAATTCTGTTTTGTCCAGGCTAAAACAAACCAGGCCCAGTCTTGTAAACATGGGATGTCTCTGCCATATAGCAGATCTTTGCAGTAAATCTGGAATCAAATGTCTTTCATTTCCTGTTGAGGAGCTTATTTCTGATAACTACTGTCATTTTCCCTCAAGTTCCAAGTGACAGCAGCTACTAAAAGAATATGCCTTTTTTGTTGACACAGAACCCTTAAAAATAATAAAGCATGTGGCTAAGCTTGCATAAGGTGATAAAACGGATAGTGGATATGTGGGATGCACTGTCATACTTCTTAGTTTTGTCTGTTGAAGAATCTCAGCCAGCCAGAGTAGAACTCATTTGCCAACGGCTACAGAATGAAGAACTGAGGGTAATAGTTCTCTTTTTTGAAATATGCACTTGAACCTCTCTGCCAATTTAATGTGAAGTTGCAGTCTCAAGAGACTCAGATGCTGACCCTGCACAATGACCTTCATGGGATTGTAAAACTGTTTTCTGCAAGACTGTTGAAGCCAGATGCTGTGGTGAAACTTGTCAGACAACATGACTGCAAAGTCTTGGATTGTGAAGAAAACTTTCTGGATGAGGTACATGTAGGTCCAGATGTTGAGGCTTGCATCAGGGAGCATGAAGATGCCGTTGGTGGCACTGCAGCTGAAACAAACATACACAGAAAAGCTGCTTTGTTTTATAGTGCAGTACTGGCAAAAATGATTTAAAAGCTTCCCTTGTAAGACCAACTGTTAAAAAAAAAATGCAGTAATGATTCTTGACCCCACATCAAAACTGCAGATATCAACTAAACTGGTGTCTGACCTGGCAGCCACCTTGGGGATTGCAAACAGCAGTTAGCTGCTTGACCAGTTTTCCATTTATCACCTGGAAGATACACATGATCCTCAGCAAGAGCCAGTATAGGTAGCAAGATTCTGGGGTGCTGTGTTTTGAAGGCTACGTGCAGGTGGCCAAGACATAAAGCTATTGAAAAGACTGATAATGGGTGTCTTGTGATTGCCACATTCAAATGCTGAGCCCTAGGTATGTGTGCGGACGTGGTCTGGCCGTTAGATGTTCAGCCCGAACTCGGCCCGTTCAGACGGCCAAACCGAACGCGGAAGCGGCCGAACAGTTCGGCTGCGTTCAGGTGAGTTCGGCAGCGTTCGGGCGGGAACAATAGGGCTGGAAGGCCCATGGAGAGGTGGGAGGGGGCAGCTGAGGAGCAGACTTCCTGGCACCAGGGGTGGAGAAGCTTGGACTAGCAGCCAGCCTGCCCAATCACCATCCCTCTTTTCCTCAGACCACTGGAGTGGCTTCGCAGTCTGCGATTGGCCACGCTGTCTGCCCGCCCACCTAGGTTGTCTAGATCAAAGCCTTCCTCGGTCTGCCTTCTGCTCATGCCACGCTGCCTGTCTGCCTGCCCATCAGTCCGGGTGACCTAGATCAAAGCTTGCCTCAGTCTGCCTTCTGCTCATGCCATGCTGCCTGTCTGCCACCCTATGGGCAAAGCTGAAGTCCTGCCCCAGTCTGCCTACCTCTCAAGCCAAGGTACCTGTCTGCCTGCCCTGGCAACCCCGGGTGATGTGCCCCACTGGCCTGGTAATCCCGATGCTGTCTGCTGGTCCATGGGTACTCTGCCATGACAAATCCAAATGTGCCCATGCAATTCTCCTGCTGCCGTCTGCTGCTCTATGAGAGCTCTTTCCTGGCAAATCCTACCATCCTGGCTCCATGGGTGCTGCACACAGGCAAACCCTGCTGCAGCCACCTCTGCTGTATGTGCCATGGATTATGTGATCCAGCAATTCAAATTCTGTTGCTGCTGTCAATGCCACCTCTGCTGTCTGTGCCACGGGTACTGTGCCCTGGCAAGCCAATGTCCACTGCTGCTGCCAATGCTGCCTCTGCTGTCTGTGCCATAGGTTCTGTGCCTGGGCAATCCAATATCCACTGCTGCTGCCTCTGCTGTGCCACGGGTTCTGTGCCCGGTCAATCCAATGTCTGCTGTTGCTGTCAATGCCACCTCTGCGGTCTGTGCCATGGGTTCTGTGCCCCGGCAACTCAATGGCTGCTGCTGCCTCTGCTGTGCCGTGGGTACTGTGTCCTGGCAATCCAATGTCACTGTTGCTGCCAATGTTGCCTCTGCTGTCTGTGCCATGGATTCTGTGCCTGGGCAATCCAATATCCGCTGTTGCTGCCTCTGCTGTGCCATGGTTTCTGTGCCCGGGCAATCCAATGTCTGCTGCTGCCACCAACGCCGGCCTCTGCTGTCTGTGCCATGGATTCTATGCCCAGGCAATCCAATGTCTGCTGCTGCTGCCAAAGTCGCTTCTGCTGTCTGTGCCCTGGGTTCTGTGCCCGGGCAATCCAATGTCCACTGCTGTTGCCAATGCCACCTCTGCTTTCTGTGCCTCAGGTTCTGTGCCCCGGCAACCCAGTGTCCGCTGCTGCTGCCTCTGCAGTGTCATGGGTACTGAGCCCCAGGAATCCAATATCTGCTACTGGGTGACTGCGTGATTCACCACTGGGCAAGGCTTGACCAATTAGCAGAATAGTTTGTTGAGATCCTGAGAGTAAGATGCAATCCTGCAATGCCTGGCCAAGCAGGGGGTGCCAGCCACCAAGCCCTGGACAGGTCTCTACCGGTGCTCCACCAATGCCAGCCAGCCTGCAATGCCTGGCTGAGGAGGGGTGCCATCCGCAGTTACTGTGCTCTGGAAATCCAATTTCTGCTGCTGCTGCTGCTGGTACTGCATGTGAGCCATTTGCCCCTCAATCTTGTAGACGGCCATAGCTTGGATGAGTGTGCTGGCGGGTGAGGGCTAGGTGAACATGAGATTCACCACCAAGCAAGGCTTGATCACTTTGCAGTAGAGCTTCTTGAGTTTGGTTGAGTACGACCCAAGCCTGCAACACTCGGCCAAGTGGGGGTGCCAGCCTCCAAGCCCTGGCCAGGTCTCCACTCATGCTCCACCCATGCCAGTCAGCCTGCAATGCCTGGACAAGCAGGGGTGCCAGCCACTAAGCCCTGGATGGGCCTCTGCTGCTGCTGCTCCACCAATGCCAGCCAGCCTTCAATGCCCGGACAAGCGGGGTTGCCAGCCACTCCAGCCCCAGGACCCACCATCAGGGTTCTGGGGCCTACGTTCCAGGCATGGGGGGCTGTCCATCCACATCATCCAGAAGTAAATAATGCAATTCTAGTTAAGATATTACACTACAGAAAGTCCATGTGCTTGAATCCATTTCTCAGCCAGATGTAGTGAGGCTGGGCTTTGATTCCTTAGAAGCAAAGTCTCTTCTATCAATACATTGCTTCAACAGGCTAGCTGACTGGCTCCTGCCCTCCAGATATATTCTGAGACTCAGTGAGTCTTAGGTTGAATGAGTTCCCAACTGACACTGTTCTCTGTGGGTCCGAATGTCTCTTATAAGTCCTTGGGGGGGGGTAACCCCTAGTTTCTTCTCAAGTCTTCCAGAAAGTCCTTTTGTTTTCCCCCCTTCTCTCTTGAATCTGTGGACTCACTCACGTATGCAGTTTCCTTTCATTTACATTCTTAAAGCTGCTGTTAAAGACACTCACACCTTTTGGAAACACCTCGGTTTACATATCAATGCCCTTGGGGAGTTGTGCTGCTCCTCTTCCACAATGTTACAGTAATGGTTTAACATCTCTCAGCTTGGCATCATTGTCACAGATTGGTTTCTATAACTTAATAGTACATGTTACATACTGGTTTCTATAAATTAACAGTGCATGTATGTTCCCTCTGGTCATGTGTGACCCTATGTTCCTTCATGACAGTGGTGTCCATTAATTCCTCCTAAAGCAGGGCCCACCTATACCCTGCTTCAGGACCCCTCCTGCCACTGCCAAATGCTGCCTCCAGGTCATGCCACCAGTGCATCGTCACTGCCAGGTAGGCATGCTGCACATTCCTACTCGACCACAGGTCAGTGGTGAAGTGGACAGTGGCACCCCCAGCCCCTGCCAGCTGCTCCCTCACCGACTCCTTTAAAGCCTGGTAAAGGACTGGCACCACCTTCCAACTCAGGGTGGTGCTGGCAGGCCTCCAGTTCTGCTCACTCTATGCTGGATTCTCTAGTTCTAGTCACCATCACGGCTGGGCATTTCAGGCTGCCAGGCATCGATGGATCAGCGGCAGAGACCCTGCCAGGGGTTGGTGGCTGCCATCCCTTCTTAGCCAGGTGATGCAGGCTGTCAGGCATCAGTGGAGCCTGACTCAGGGTGGTGTGTGAGGGCAACTTAAACTGGGGGTCCAGGAAACCAATCAGGCACCTAAACCCCATGTCCCAGACCACTGAGAATGGCTGCCCATTGAACCCAATAATTTGTTCCAACATGCGCGTGGCTTTCAGTTGAAAGCCACGCCGCCCTCCACGTCCTGCAGCTGCTGATGGACTCGGCAGCTGCCCCCACCCCAGCTCCTCCATGGTGCACTGATGCTTCTGGGCCTCAACTGGCTGCTGCTGCTGCACCACTGGCAGCGCTGATGGGAGGGGCAGAACGTGGTGGCGACACAGCTCTCAGAGGGATGTGTGGCCAGCCCTGTCCAAAGTGTCCAAGGCTCTCTTGTCCTGTCCACCAACGAGTGTCCCCAGCGAGTGGGGGTTCTCTATGTCGGGGGACATTTGCTCGCTGCACCACCTGATACTGGGGGCCAAGTTGGTGGAGCAGTTGCTTTTCATCAAGGTGTCTGTCTGCTGCTGCTGCCGCTGCTGCCATGGGTTCTGCTACCGGGCAATCCAATGTCTGTTGCTGCTCCACCGATGCCTGGCAGCTTACAATGCCTGGCCAAGTAGGGGTGCCAGGCCAGCCACCAAGCCCCAAGCCTTCCTGGCCTCTGCTGCTGCCGTTGTTGTGTCTCAGCCAGACAGCCATGGTGCCACGGGCAGCCCCGGGGGCCAAGTGCTGAACCTGCCTGCCCGGGCAAGCCGGGGTGCCAAGCACCAAGCCTTCCAGGTCTCTGCTGCTGGTGCTGCTGTGTCTCCAATGGCCTGCCATGCCCCCACGGGCCCCCCTGGAGTGCCCCAACCCTCTGCTGCGGCCAACTTTCTTTTTTTTTTTTGTATAATATTTTTATTCTGTTTTTCGAGTAACAATTATTAACAACTTACACACTTTCATCTCCCTTTGGTTGAGGACCTTGGTTACAGAATCGGTCCCAGCCTAGTATTGTTTTAGTGCGTCTTGTCACATTCCATATTCATATATCATTAAACAATTAACATTCCCTATATCTTTGTTATACAAATTGACATTTTAGGTTGGTTCATGTTAATTTCTTGTTCCAAGAGGCTCCATATGTTATTCCAGACGGAGTAAAAACTGTCGAGGTTTTGACGAAGTTCTGCCTGCACCCGCTCCATGGTGATGGTATGCCAAACTCTGTGGATCCATTTTTTGTAGGACGGCTTTTTTCTTGCTTTCCAATTGCACACTATTGTGTGTATGGCTGCCA
>QEPC01009481.1:926711-978894 GCA_003113815.1 Sphenodon punctatus | reverse complement strand
TTTTGTTCAACATTATTCCCCCAATCTTCTTGGTCACTTATTCTTTGCTCTATTAAGTCCATCCTTTTGCTCATTCCCTCCACCTGACCCTTTAGATCTTCTAGCATATCATTTGTTTTGCTAATTCCAATTTTGTTAATTGCCAGATCTTTCTTTATGGATTTTAACAAGTCCAATACTTGCGTTTGGGCCTCTGTGTCTTCCTGCAGGTCCTTTTCTGTTGTGCCTGCCATTTTAAGCTCCCCAGCTTCTCCTCTTCTCGCACTACGGCGTGGAGTGCTGGGTCGCTCCAAATTTAAATTTTTTTCCCTTTTTTTTTCGGCGCACATGCCTTGTAAGTTATGCTGGGGTTCTGCAGCTTTTTTGGGGAGAGTTTAAGCTGTTTCAGGTGCGCTGCTGCATTAGGCCCGCTGGGAGCTCAGCCAAACATGACCTGCTGCCTCAGCATGCCCACGTGACTCCCGCGGCCAAACTTTCTGAACATTTGGCGGAATTGAACTCCCCGGGACCGAACCCACGAACCCAAACTTAGTTTTCACACAAAATGACCGAACATCTGAACCCCGTTCTGTTCACACATTCCTACTGAGCCCAAACGTGCTTTCAGTGCAGTCAGGAAAGTGAAAACAGAGCTGAAACAAAGCCTCAGCATAAAAACCCTAGCTTCGCTCATTTCTCCAAGATGAATAAAGATCATCAGTTCTTTGAAATACAGCAGCAGCCAAGGAACTGCTGGAACTGGCAAAAAAAAAGAGCCACTACAAAGTACAATAAACATCACTGTCAGGCTCAACAATAGTGTGTGTCTGTGTATATTTTAGAAGTTGCTGCAGTAGTTTCTGAGGCTTCTGGATCCATTCTTTGTAGAATTTTAAAATAAATTTGATGAGGTTTTTTAGGGTTGTTTTAAACTCTCTCCCAGGCTAGGGACTTTGGGTTTGTTCTGTTTTGAACTCTCTCCCCTTGGACTTTGGGGGTTCACTGCTCGGGCAGCTGTTGTGAACTGTCTCCCTGGATTGGCAGCTGTTGTGATGTGAACTCTCCCCTTGGATTTGGGGGCTGTTGTGAACTCTTTGCTTTTCCTTTGGAGAGTGCATAAATAACTTTCTGTAATGTTAATGTAAACCCCCCCCCCCCATAAATAAATTTTGAGGATTCTCAGAGTCAAATATATATACAGTCTATGTCAGAGTAGGGGTGAATTCTCAGAAGGAGGATATGGAACTGTTACTAAAGTTCTTGAGCTGGAGGTGGTAAATGGTAGGGCTCAGGGAGATACCGAGGGGAGTTTTACTTTCCATGGGACATATGGCTCCCGTGTTATCGATTATTTTCTATCTCCGCATGTAGGGTTTAATTATATTACCAAAATGGAGGTTATTCTGAGAGATGAAACATGTCACCTCCCAATCTCATTGGAGCTAGATTGGTCAAAGGCGAGGAAGAACAATGTCTCGGTGGGCCCAGAGACGCTCCGAGAATCCAACAAAGGGTGATTTCAGACGTTACGGGCGGCCGGTTCACCACAGCGAGCCACCAGGGGGGGCGAACAGCGCAACCACGCCCGGGGGTTGGAAAACGACCCAAACAGACGTGCCGGGAACGGCACCACGGCCCGGAACCGGGCCGCACCATCACGGCCCGTGGCAGCACAACAGACGTGCAGCCGAACCCCCGGCGGGCGCTAAACCCCCACAAGGCACCGGGCAGGGGCGGGACACAGACATGGCCGACTGAGGGCAAACGAAGCCACAAGGCACTCAAGGGAACGCCCACACAAGGGAAACGGGAAGGGAGGGGGGAAGAGCGAGAACAGGCTGACAGCCGGCTCACACAGCGGTCCCGCAGCAGGGCACAATGCACGGCCACACGCCCGGGCACACACACTCACACCAGGGAAAGGCCGGGAAGGGGGGAAGGGGCGCCCGGAACGCCCCACCCGGAACACCGGCAGGGAGGGGGGGGGCACCACCACGGGGCAAGGCACGGACAGCAGCAACCCCCACACCACCCCAGTCCAGTCCAGTCCAAGGAGGTGCCCCCACAGGAACAGAGGCAGTCTCGGAGGGGGGGGGGGACCCCCGGAGCAAGGCACGTTGGGGGCCCCCAAAGCACAGCGAGGCCGGCGGAGGGGCGCCAGGAGGAGGAGGAAGGGGGCCCCACAGTCAAAGGCTGGCACAGGCAGGGCAGCCGGGTCCAGCGGTGCTCCTCCGCAGCACCAGCGACGCTCAGGCAGCACCCACGGAGTCACGGGGATGGAGGGGGCCCAGGACCACGGCCAGGGGCAGCAGCAAGCAGCGAGGCGGGCGGGAGCTCACCGAGGTGGGGTCCGCAGGTCGGGAGCGGCCAGCGGGGACCAGGCCCCCCCCCCGGGCCGGGGCGGGAGCCCACACGGGGGCACCACGCCGGGGGGGGCAGGCCAGCGACGCGGGGCTCACGGGCCGCTGCCGGGGGCCCCGCTGGCCCGAGGGCCCGGGTGGCCCGCCCGGTGGACCAGGTGGGGCCAGTGCAGCATGCCCCGGCGGTACCCCTGCAAGGACATGTAGTGGGCGATCAGGTAGTAGGCCTCGAAGGGATCGGGCATGGTGAGGGCCAGCTGCACATCCACACGCGCCCACACCGCCAACAGGGATGACATCTCCACCGCGGAGGGCTCCGGCACACAGCAGGCAGCAGAAGGGGGCCACGGAAGATGCCCCAGCTCCAGAAGCCGCTGGAACGCCGCCCCACGGGTGCGCTGGTACCCACGGGCCCCGTGAACACAGGAGAAGTAGCTCACGGCCAAGGCAGGGCCACCCTCGGCCAGGCACTCCGAGTAGGCGCCCAGACCACACACCACCAGCGCTGACACGGTCTCAGAGGCGCTCCAGGGCACATGGGCGCACAGCACCTCCGGGATGCGCCCCTCGGGGAAACGAGCCAGCCCCAGGGCCTCCGCATGCAGCCGGCAATCACGGGCGCTCACCACATGGCCAAAGTAACGGAGCCCGGAGCTCAGGCTCTCGTAGGCACCTGCACGGCTCCCCGGCCCGGCCAGGAGCAGCTGCACGGCAGGGGTGTGCCACAGGTCGCACAGAGACATGGTCTCGCGGAAGGCCCAGATATGGGGGGCCCCTTGGGGGCCGGACAGCGGGAGCCCCATGGATGGGCAGCCAGCCATGGTCCAGCACAACAGGGAATGGGACACGGAGCCCGGAGGGCACACAGACTGCCCAGGGCCGGGAGAGGCTCGGCCCGGCCCCCGGGACAGGGAACACGGGCCCGCACCGCAACATTGTAGCACAACAGAGCGAGGCGTGGGGTGCGGGCCCGGCACAGCTGCAGAGAACAACAGCGAGCTCTCTGTCTGCCTAATCGCACCTTCAAGGCCATCCCGCTACAAACAGCGAGGGGAGGGGGCCCGGGGTGCTGGGGGCGGGAGCAGCCGGAACGCACCGGCACAGGGCGCGCGCAGGCCCGCGAGGCCGACCCCCGGGCGGAGCCACCAGCACCGGGCCGCCATAAGCGCTCCCAGCCCCCACCGGGGCCCCAGCACCATGGAGCGCGATAGGGCAGGTGGGAACTGGATGTTCCTCGCGCTCGCGGCTGAGTGGCACCGTGACCACACTGAGCAGCTGTGCCTCCTGACCGAGAGGGTGCACCTGGCCGTCCGCCTGCGCTATGTCCTGGCCCTGCGGGCTGGCGTGCGCCTCCGGGGCCAGCAGGCCCGCAGGAGAGTCCGTGGCCGGCTCAGGGCTCGGCGCCGGGCCTGGGGGGCGTGGCTGGCCGCCTGCCGGAGCCTCACCCGGCCCGCTGCGCTCCGAGGGGCCGCGAGGCGGTTCCGCTGGGCAACGCAGACCCTCCGCCGGGCAGCGCTGCTGGCTATGCCCATAGCGCGGAGCCTATGGGTCACGGAGCGGCCCCAGGCCTGGTGGGAGCGGGCCCAGGCCCACTGGGGGGAGGCCGAGTGGGGGTCCCACTTCCGGATGGGCAAGGCCACCCTGCTGCGCCTAGCGGAGCTCCTCGCGCCCTGGCTGGAGCGGCAGCACACCTCCATGCGGGAGCCCATCCCCATGGTCCAGCGGGTGGCCATAGGGGTCTGGGCCCTCGCAACGCCCGACTCCTGCCGCTCCGTGTCCCAGCACTTCGGGGTGGGGCTCAGCACGGTCGCCTGCATCGTGCGGGATGTGTGCGAGGCTGTGGAGGGCGTGCTCCTCGACAGGACCATCCAGCTCCTGGACCAGGGCGCTGTGATGGCTGGCTTCGCGGCCGGGGGCTTCCCGAACTGCATCGGAGCCGTGGACGGCACACACATCGAGATCCTGCGCCCGGCCGCGGGGGAGGCCCTGGAGTATGTGAACCGGCACGGATACTACTCCCTGCACCTGCAGGGGGTGGTGGACCACCGGGCCCGCTTCATAGACATCTACACGGGCAACTCCGGCCGGAGTCACGACGCCAGGATCATGACCATCTCCCCCTTCTATGCCCGCATGTACCGGGGGGACTTCGCGGACATGGGCATGAGGTGGATCGAGGGTGTTCCCATGCCCCCCTGCATCCTGGGGGACCCCGCCTACCCCCTGACCCGCTGGCTGATGAAGGTCTACCCTGTCCCGAGCACCCCTGCGGAGCAGGTATACAATACCCGCCTGTGTGCGAGCCGGACCGTGGTGGAGCGTGCCTTCGGGGCCCTGAAGCAGCGCTGGAGGAGTATAGCTGGCCGCCTGGACTTCACCGTCCCCACCTCCGCCCTGGTGATCGGTGCCTGCTGCGTTCTGCACAATGTGTGCGAGACCGAGGGGGCGGCCCTGGAGTACCCCGAGCCCCACCGGCCCCCCGGTCCTGTTCCCCTGTACGTGAACGCAGGGAACCCCCGGGAGTACCGGTATGCCAAAAGGATCCGGAACGCCCTTGCAACCCACATCGCCCGGGGGGGCCCGCTGTGAGGGCCTTCCCGCCCCTGGGGGCCCCACCCCCCGTTCCGTGCCCATGCCCCTGTACACGCGGTCCCACAGCCCTGTCCCCCCCACAAACGGGCCGGGGACAACTGTCTCTTTACAACACTTTATTGCCCACACAGTTCACACAATCACCCTGTGCCCCCTCCCCACCCCCGTGCCCGTGACCCCGTCCACCACCCGCCCTCATGTGGCCCTCCCCCTCCCCCCCCTTCCCACCATCCCCCCGCGTTTCCTGGGCCGACCCCTCGTGCGGCCGCTTGGGCCCACCGAGCTCTGGGAGCTCCCCTCCCCCCCACTGTCCGTGTCCCCTGCCGTGTCCTGGGCCGGTCCCGGCCCCGGCAGGGGGCCGGGCGGCGGATGGGCAGCTGTGCCCGGTGCCCCGGTCGCGCCCCGGGGGGGCTGGACCCTCCGGAGGCCCGGGGGCACTGGGAGGCGCATGCGAGGGCCCTGGGGCCGGGGGGGCGCCAGGGGCGGCAGGGCTGGGCCCGGGGGCGCCGAGGGGCCCGGCATGGGGACCTGGGCGGGCAGGGCGCCCGGAGGTGCGCCGGCCATCACGTAGGCACACATGGTGCCCGCATGCAGGAGCAGGGAGGTCCCAATGTCGTGGGACCTGTCCATCTTGGCACTGTGCTCCCGCACCATGCCCTGTATGTCCTGCCGGAGGCCCCTGAGCAGCCCCTGCTGCCGCTGGTGCTCCCGGCGCTCCCGCCTCCGCTCCAGGCGCACCTCCGCCTCCAGCCGGCGGTCTGTCTCCAGGGCCTTCTCCATGGACCGCTCTATGGCCGCCTCCATGCGGTCCACGGAGGCGATCATGCGCTCCCCCTGTTCCTCCGCCCTGCGGACGATGTCCTCCGCTTGCTCCTCCCTGCGCCTGCGGACCCGCGCCCGGTACTCCCGCATCCGCTGGGCTGGGGCTGCGGCCGGCGGAGGCGCCGCGCGCGGGGGCTGCCCTGTGGAAATGGGCGGGTGGGTCAGTGCAGGGCCCTGTCCCCTAGCGGGGTCGGGTCCCGGGGCCCCCTGCCCCCCCTCCCCCACTGAGGCCAGAGGCCCCCCTGGGCTGGCGCCCGGGGGGCCCTCCCGCAATCCCAGCCCTCCCGCCTTACCTGGGTCCGGCACCTGCTCTCCTGTGCCCTCCGCGGGGGCCTGCACCGTCTCGCTGGCCCGGTCCTGGGGCTCCCCATGTCCTGCGGGCGGGAGAGGGGGGAGCGGGTGAAGGGGGCTGGTTGTGGCCCCTGCAGCAGGGCCCCCACCCCCGCCCCTGCCACCGGCCCCCTGGTCGTGCCCCCCCCTGCCCTGGGGGCCCGCTTACCCTCTATGTCCGTCTCCGAGCCTTCGGAGGCCGGCGCCTCACCCTGGGAGTGCTCCCCCTGGGACCACTGGCTGAGGGTGGTGAAGGTGCCGACCTCCGACTCCGCCTGGCCGGCCCGGCGTTGGGATGTCTCCGGGCTGCTGCTGGGGGGGGGCCTTGGGGCTTCTGCGGGTCCCGGGTGGTCCTCCTGGGGGTGGGGGTCCCCTGAGCTCGTGTCTACCGGGCGGGCGGCGAGGGGAGGGGGTACCTCGGCCCGCTCCCTGCCCTGGACCACAGCGCTGCCCACCAGGCGTGGGGCAACTATGGAGCCCTTCATGTGAAGGATGCGGTCCAGGGCATCGTAGTAGGGGGCGGTGCGGGCCCCGTGGCCGGAGCGGCTGTTATTGTCCTTGAGGGCCTTGTACCCCCTCTTGAGCTCCTTGGCCTTCGAGCGACACTGGTTGACAGTGCGCTCGTGCCCCGCCGCCTCCATGTCGCGCACGATGTCCCGGTAGACATGCTCGTTGCGCTGGTTTATTGCGAGCTCCACCTGGTACTCGAGGGTCCCCCAGATCCGTATGAAGTCCCGGGTCTCCTGGAGGCCCCACTGTCCCCCTCTGTGATAGGCCTTCCTCCGGCTGGGCCCCTGCTGTTCCTCCTCCCGGTGCAGCTCCTGCTGCACCTGCCTCTGCTCCTCCTCCACCTCCTCCTGGGGGTGCGCCTCCGGGGGCCGGGGGCCGGGCTCCTCCTGGGGCTCGTCCGCCCGGGCCGACTTTCGTGTCTGGGGGGGGGAAGGGGGGTGGTTGGTTGCTGGGTGAGGGTGTGGGCCCTCTCGGGGGCCCCCTGCCCCCCTGCCCTCCGCCCGGGGTCCCCCTGCCCCCCTGCCTTCCGCCCGGGGTCCCCCCGGCCCCCTCCACAGGGGGTTCCCCTGTGCCCCCTGTTCCCCTCCCAGTGGGTGCCCTTACCCGTTTCCTGGGTGCCTCCTGTGGGCCTGTTCCGGCCGCTGTCCCCGGGGCGGCGCGACCCGGCTGCAGCTGTGGTTGGTGTTCCCGGGGCGCCTCCCTGGTCGGGTGCTCCCGTGTGCCCCCTTCCTGCACCTGTGCCCCCTCCGCCTGCATCGCTGGGCCTGGCTGCACGTCCTCCGCCTCCTGTGCCGCCGCTGTCGCTGTTCGTGCCTCCGGTCTCTTCCGCTTCCCTCCTCGCTCCATCCCGCCACGCTTGCTTGCTGCTGCTCTCGCTTTAAATCTCCCTCCGGTGTTTGTGTTGGTGCTGGTTGCCTGGCAGCGACGCTGCGTGCCTCGTCCCCGGCCGGGGCTCCATTTTTTTGGTTCCGCTGGGGGATTGGCGTCCAGACGTTACTTTTGCTTGGTTCCCTGTGGGGGTTGGTTTGACCACGCTTCCCGAGACCTTCCCCCGGCTAGCCCGGGAAGCGTGGTTCAAACTGACCCCATGTGGGTATTGAGCGTGATGAACATCTGGCGCACGCCGTTCAGACGTTCCGGGCCCTTTGGCCCCGCGGGGGGGTTGAGCGTGGTTCAGTGTGGTTCAGCGTGATCTCGTAACATCTGAAATCACCCAAAGTTAAGGTTAAAGCCAATCGGAGATGGTTTAAGGAGGTCAAGGAGGCTTTTGATGAATTCATCAATCTGCAGGGGGGGGGGGGTAAGGATCTCTGCCTGGCTGAGACTCCTTGGATCCCTTTAGATCCAAGCTGGTATGATGCCTTATTATGTTTGCTGGATCCCTTGCTTTCCCAGTATACTTCTAGGAAGGATGAGCGTAGAAATGTAGGGAGACCTCCTCCCTGGTTGGATAGGGAGTGTAGAGAGGAAAGAGCTAGGCTCAGGAGGCTGGTTAAGAAATTAAAGGTTCACTCTCTGGGCCCCTACCATAGAAGAGTGGATGCCCAGAGGACATATTTCAGGCAACTGTTGAGAGGGAAGAAAGAAGTTTATTATAGATCTCAGTAGCAGGTCCTTCATCAGGCAGCAATTAGGAATAACCATGCCAAATTTTGGATTTTGAGGGGGCCTTCCCTTGCAACCCTCCCCATCAATGCAGGTCTGGGAAGCGTTCTATACCTCCCTTTACACCTCCAGGTTTATTACCGGGGATGGAGTTCAAGTGGAGGCCTGGGACAGTTTGGAGCACTGGGTGCCAGTTTCCCCTGTCGATGTTAAATCTATTAGGGGTCTTAAGGTAGGAAAAGCCCTAGGACCAGATGGGATTACACCTGAATTGCTCAAGGCTTACCTGGATTGATGGGCGGCCATTTTGACCCCGCTCTTTCCTGAAATCAAGAGATCCGGTACAATCCCCGTCTCCTGGCTTAAGAGTATCTTGGTGCCCGTATTTAAAAAGGGCGACCCTCAATGCCCTGCAAATTATCGACCTATCAGTCTGCTCAGTGTGATAGGGAAAGTTTATACCCAGTTACTGTTAGATAAACTGAGAAATTGGATCAAGCAGTCTGACCTAATCTCACCTGAGCAGGCTGGGTTCTGTGAGGGGAAGGCCACTTTGGACCATATTATCCTCCTCTCTGCTTTGATGGCGAAATATATCACGCACAGGAGTAAGTTATACCTGGGATTTATGGATCTCGAAAAAGCGTTTGACTCCATCAGCAGAGAGCGGTTGTGGATAAAACTGAGAGCTTACACCATTGATCCTAGACTCCTTTATTTGATCATTACGTTACACATGGTAAATTCACTCCAGATAAGATCTAAGGGATCGTTGTCTGCAGCAGTCATGGTTCATAGGGAATTGAGACAGGGGTGTTTACTTGCCCCTGTTCTCTTTAACCTCTATCTAGATGATGTGGTCCAACATATGAATACGAGGGACACTTTTGCTCCCCTAGTAGTTCATAGGCGGCTCCCAATCCTGCTCTATGCAGATGATTGTGTTCTGTTGTCTCAGACAGAGATTGGTCTCAAGAGACAGCTAACCCTTTTTGATGAGTATTGCACCAGGGAGGGATTAGTTGTCAATTACGCTAAATCTAAAGTCCTGGTTGTGGGGCTTAGAGGAAGGAAGGTTAGCCGAACTTGGGCCACAGGTGCGCAAGAAGTTGAACAGGTCCAAAATTTTAAATACCTGAGGGTTACCTTCTCTGCTACAGCTAATTGGAGATTACATCTGGATTTGGTTAAAATCAGAGCTAGGAAATCTAAAGCTGCCATCCAGAGATTTTATTTCCATCAAGGTGGGAAACAGATTGCCCCGGCATTGACCCTTTTCCAAGCCAAGGTATTGGCTCAGGCCCTCTATGCAGCACCTGCATGGTGCCTAGATCATCTAGACGATCTGGAGAGCTTGCAAAATTCCTTCTTGACCTCTGTTCTGGGGGTCCTTCAAGGCCTGCCCCAGATGATTGCTAGACTGGAGACCAATTCAATCACAGTTAAAATGATGGTGCTGCAGCAGACCATCAACTACTGGGTCAAATTGGTGTTATCCCCCTCGACTGAGGTTTCTCTATTAGTTATGACTTGGGAAGCAGGGCTATTGAACCCATGGTTGTCCCAGGCCAGCCTGCATATTTAATTTTTGGGGTTCTCACTAGAGGAACTCCAAAGGGTGGGTCCAAATACCTTTAAGAAACTCGTGGCCCAGAGACTCAGGGATCAGTTCTCTCCGATTGAGCAAGCGGCTCTTAACAGAAAGTGGCCCCGGAGATAGTGTTAATTGGCCCACACGTCTCGGAATCCACTTATCTCTTTAATTGGCTGGACCCAAATAGGATAATAGCCTTCACTAGGCTTCGTACGAATACCTTCCCTTCAGCTGTTATAGAAGGGAGGTACAGGGGTATTATTATTATTATTATTATTATTATTAAACATTTATAAAGCACCAGTTGCAACCTGGCGCTGTACAGAACATACAATCAGATGCGGTCCCTGCCTGTGGCTTACAATCTAAAAGACAAGGAGGGGGAGACAAGGAGAGGGGACAGCGGGAGAGACATGGGAGAAGACAAACAAACATTCAGGCGGATGCGAAGTCTCAGGTGCGTGTACTTGGCTTGGTTACAAGGTGGTCGGTAGCAGCAGTCAGCAGAGGAGGGCTGACAGTAAGAGCAAGGGGAAAGACTAGAGGGCATTGGGAAAGGCAGCATGGAAAAGGTGGGTCTTGAGGAGGGATTTGAAGGAGCGGAGGGAGGAGGCGAGGCGGACGTCGGCAGGGAGGGAGTTCCAGGCATGCGGGGCAGCGAGGGAGAAGGGACGAAGGCGGTTGGGCGAGCAGGAGAAGCGAGGGAGAGCGAGGGAGGGGACAGCGGAAGAGCGGAGAGCGCGCGCAGGAGCGCGTAGGGCGATTAGGTCCGAGAGGTAAGGGGGAGCTTGGTCATGGAGCGATTTGAACGTGAAAACCAGGAGTTTGAACAGGATACGTTCAGGAAGGGGGAGCCAGTGAAGGGAGAGGAGGAGAGGCGTCACATGGTCGAAGCGACGGGCAGAGTGAATGACCTTGGCGGCAGAGTTTTGGATCGCCACAAGGGGGGACAGGTGGGAGCGAGGGAGGCCAGCAAGGAGGAGGTTGCAGTAGTCGAGGCGAGAGATAACCATGGCATGAACAAGGATTTTGGCCGAGGAGACAGATAGAAAGGGGCGTATGCGGGCAATGTTGAGGAGAGCGAATCGGCAGGATTTGGCCACAGAGTCAATGTAAGGTTTAAAGGAGAGGTGCGTGTCAAAAATGAAGCCCAAGCTGCGGGCACGGAGAACAGGACGGATGGTGACCCCATCAATGCAGATGGTCAGGTCAGAGGGAGAGGAGGGGGATGGAGGAAAAATGAGGAGTTCAGTCTTGGCCATGTTCAGTTTGAGTTGGCGTCGGGACATCCAGGCGGAGATATCAGAGAGGCAGTCGACGAGGCGTGAGCGGATAGAGGAGGAGAGAGAGGGGGTAGAGAGATAGAGTTGGGTGTCATCAGCATAGAGATGGTATTGGAATCCGTGGGAGGCAATAATTTCGCCAAGGGACAGGGTGTAGATAGAGAAGAGGAGAGGGCCAAGGACAGAACCTTGGGGAACCCCAACCGAGAGGGGAAGGGAGGGGGAGGTCGACTCGGGGAGGGAGACATTAAAGGAGCGGTCAGAGAGGTAGGAGGAGAACCAGTCAAAGACAGAGCCACGGAAGCCCAAAGAGTAAAACGAGTCCAAGAGGAGCGAGTGGTCGACAGTGTCAAAGGCGGCAGAGAGGTCAAGGAGGACAAGAACGGAGTAGTGGCGCTTCGATTTCCCCACAGTCAGAGAGTCTGCCAACTGTGTGAGTCTGGCAGGGAAGACACAGTGACACATCTTCTGCTGGACTGCTCTACTTTGGCTGGCCCAAGGCTGAGATATTTGGGAGACTCTCTCAGGGGACTGCAGCGGGGCTCTAGATCTAGTTTTCTGAAGGAGATGCTGGGCCCAAGGGATATGCCATTAACAAGGGTAGTAGCAGATTTTTCACGAGCAGTGCTGGTAATAAGGGCATCACTTTTGGGGAAACAAGGGTTTTAATGCACTTATGTGTTGGCAGCCAGTGAGTATTGAAGGAGCAATTCCCTCCTTAGCTCTAGGGATTGGAGGGTCTAACTGTCCCTCTGATGTTCCCTATTGACCAACATTGACTTCAGGAGGATTTAGGACCTGGGCTTCAGAGAAGATTGGCCCGGAGAGCGTTTAGGTAGGATCTCAAATCTTTGAGATCTATTGACCAGGCTACACTGTTTTTTGTATTATGATGGTTTTTGACTTGGACACTCAGCTCTGTAATTCGTGGGATTCCTTGGATATTTATAATTTTTTGGTTTATGGTTTTATTGTATTGTAAAAGCCTGTGGCTATACAAATAAAGAATTTATATTTATTTATCTTATATTTGAATTTATCTACGTCAGAGTGCAAATGTACATAATTTCATACAAATTAGCAAATTAGCAAATTAGCACATGCAAATTATATGCAAATAATGTTCCTCTTTGTCCCTCTTTCTGAGTGTTGCTGCCCCTCTTTGCTGAGTCCAGGGGTTGAGAGGTATGTTGCCACCTTTCTTTGGGACAGTAGCTGCCAATCTGGTTTCTCAGTCCTGTGCAAATATACATACTTTTATCATATCACCCAATATTAATCTTCTTCTCTAGTAAAAACTAGGGATGGGACTTTCGGTATTGGATTATGATCTGATAGTGACCAATAATGGCATTATCAGATCTATAAACCAAGAACTGAAAGTATATTGGATCTTTTTGCTGTACAGTTTTTTTGTTTGTTTGTTTTTGGTTCTCGATGAGGTTGTTTCCTGTTTGTTTGCTGCCAGTGCCAGTAGTGCCTACTTGGCTGTGCTCTGTTTTGGTGCCAGTGCACCCTGCTCTCTCATTGGTTGAATTTAAAGAATGCTTTACCAATCCAGAACTGAGCTACCCTCTGATTTTGGAGGGGGTAGGGGATAGGGGTGGACTCAAGTGGCTGTGCTGGCCAATTGCCACGAAGATTTTCTTGGCAATCATTCAGCAGAGCTCAGGGATTGGTGTAGGGTTTTTTCCCCCTCTAGAATCTTCTCCGATCTTCTCAGAAGTCATTCTGCGTGGTTCTTCAAAGGAGTCACTGCTTGTTGGCCTGTGTCTGCACGGTAAGTGAATGTAGCGATGGGGTCCTGGGGTTTTTAGGATGGCAGCTTCCCGTCTTAGTGAACCCTTAGTCTTGTCCCAGGTCCAGGTATGGGTTAAGACCCCATGGATGGGGTGCTGTGTGTCTTGTGACCCTGGGGGGGAGGGGCAGACCATGAGGATTAGGTCTTTCCTTTCTTGAGGCTGCTTTGTGCCACTACCAAGGGGGGAGGGGTATGTTGCAATTTTAGTGCTGCTTGTGTGTGGCTTGAGACTTTTCTTCAGAAGGCCAAGGTTTTGGGGGGGGGGTGCCCAAAGGCTGCGGTTCATGGAGGGGGGTTACTGAATTTTTCTGGTGGCCTTTGCAAATGTTGTGGCAATGTGGGGCTTGCTATAGTTTGGGGTTCTGGCTGTGCTATTGGGTGCTCCAAGGCTGTGGTTTGGGAGGGTGCGCCTGAAGAATTTGTAATATTTGTTTTCTGGTGGTGGCCTGGAGAGTTTGGGTTTCTCTGGCTGACTTGTGCTGTGATTGATCTGTGGCTGGGGGCCCCCAGTGTGGGGTTTATTTCTCTGGGGGTCACACTGAATTTTTTATGGAGGTGGTCTTTTTTGCTGTAATGTGGGGTGGGCTTATGGGATTTTTTGTGGGGTTTTCCCCCCTGCAATATATGTGTGTGTGGTGGTGGTGGTGGTGGGTCCGGGCCATCAGATGTCTTGTTGCAGGGTGACTGAAAGACTAGTTTTTGAGGTTTTGGGTATGATATGCATTCTGTGGCTGGGGACTCCCCTTTCTGTGGCATTTGTTTCTCTGGGGGTCACACTATTTAAAATTTCCTCTGTCTGTTCTTTGTAGCCAACACACACTGTGATTTTCTTAATTTGAGGCTGGCACATGGTTTTGAGTCACATGTGGTTCATTTGGCGAGTGTCGGGTAAGTGCTACCCCCGTCCCGTAATACCACCCCACAGTCCCCCACTCTACTACCCTTGAGCACCCCCTCCTGTCCCCTCCCCTCCACTCCCCAACCCCCCACCCCACACTCCCCCATCCCACACAGCACCCAACCCTACATAACACACAACAGCACCCCTAGCCTAGAGCACCCCTCCCCTCTACTTCCTACTCCCCTCCCATCCTGACCCTCACCTACTCTCCTACCCAGCCCAATCCCACGCAGCACCCTCACCACTCCCCTACCCTAGCGCATCCCCCACACAGTAACCCAAAACTCCACAGCACCCCCACCCCAGTCGGCTATCCTAGAGCACACACCCCTCTACTCTCCACTTCCCTCCTCACCACTCCCTCACTCCCCTATCCACCCCTACCCCACACAGCACCCCACAACACCCTAACATCCCACAGCACCCCCACCGTCACACAGCTCCCACCCACTATCCACCATCACACAGCTCCCCACAGCACCCCCACCCCATACAGCACCCACACACAACACCCTCATCCCACAGTACCCCCTCCCCACACAGCACCTTCGCTGACACCAACCCCACACACAGAACTCTAACATTCCACAGCACCCCCACCATCACAAAGCTCCCACACACTACCCCACTATCACACAGCTCCCCACAGCACCCTCACCCACAGCACACAACACCCTCACCCTGAAGCACACGCACACCCACAGAACACCCTCACCCTGCAGCACCTCTACAGCACCTCCACCCCCCACAGCACCCCTACTGCACACCCTCTGTTGCCAGTAACTCTCTCTTTTTTCTACTATTGTTTTTAAGTCATAGAAATATGAGTGGAAGTGGAAAGGAGAGATCAACCATGAGTGGGAGTGTCCGAAGAGAAAAGCCACTTCCTCAGCAGCCCACTCTGTCTGGCTCAGAGAGACCTGAGGTCAGGAAACCTGTGGCCTCCACCTCCCACACACCAGGCTCATTCGCACCACAGTCTACCCAATCTGGATGCATGGTGAAGTCAAAAAGGAGGCTGGGAGAGGAGGAGGAATCCTCCATGATGCTAACTTCACAGAGGAAGAAGGGGGCTCCATTTCCCTCTGCCAGAGCAGTGCCTCTGATGGCTACCTCCTCTGCTGCTGCCGCTTCTGCAAGCATGAAGCTCACCTTTGTGCAAGTTCTCTCCCACACACAGTCTAGCATGCCTGCTCCATCTGCCCCTTCCTCTACCAGAACGCATGAGACAGCACCTGCTTCCCCACCTTTTCCCCATGCTGACATGCATCCTAGCACGTCTGCTCGGTCCCCCCCCCCACCACTAGTGTCACAATCACTGCCATTGTGACATTGCCCTATAGTTCTCATGCTTGTTCTTCCCTCCCCAGACCAAGCACGAAGAAGATCGCATCTTGGCTGTGGTCTCATTTTGATCTTCTGGAGGGTGATAGATCAAAGGCAGTGTGTGTGCACTGTAGAGCCAATATCAGTCGTGGTGGGAAAGATCTCAGGAACTTTTTCACCAGTGGTCTAACCTTCCACTTGAGATGGCACCATGGGAACATTATGGATCCTATGGTGGCCTGTGACACAGCTAGTGGCATGGTTTGGTGCCAGTTGCAGATGGTACGGATGAGGTTTTGGAGGAGCAACCCTCTTCCTCTCCTGCTGGGACTAACACCTTGAGGCTCTCTCATGATAAGTCTACCCCCACTACCCAGCCGTAGCAGGGGAGTGCTGGCCTCCCCATAACCCCTCTCCACCATGATCCTGGACACTTCCCTTGTCCCAGCCCACTGTAACTGAGCTGTGGCAAAAGAAGCAGCCTTTTGCATGCATCCACCACTGTGCTGTAGCCATCACAGGGAAATTGGGGAGCTGATTGCCCTGGATGAGAGGCCATTCAGCATTGTTGAAGATGTCTGGCTCAAATGGCTGATTTGATTGCTAGAGCCCAGATACAAGGCTCCCTCCCTCAAAACACTTTTTGGGAGGGTGCAGTCCTGAATCCTTACAGAGTTCTCCCAGGCAAAGGGGACCTGTGGACCAGCACGAGTGAGGTCCATGCCTATCTGGCATTGACTGCACACTGGTGGCACTTGCCACCAGTTCCTGTCACCTGCACAGTGGTAGGCAGCAGCAGCAGCACTGGGGGTGGGCAGTGTTTTGGGGCAAGCATCGATGGGCATTGTTGCATGCCCAGGTGCTTGACGACAGACACACATCAGTAAATATCCTCCATGCAATCAATGGCAAGCTGAGTGGGTGGGTCCAGCAGCCCGGGTCAAGCATGGAGGTTGGTTACTTTGTAACCGATAATGGTCTGAACGTGATGGGAGCCATCAATTGTAGTGGCTACATCAACGTTCGCTGCAGCACGTACACCTTGGATAGAGCCGAGGGCTTGGCGGGCCTCCTAGAAGCGGCCAGGAAGATTGCTGGATACTTCCATCGGTCTGTGTCAGCCAGCTGGACGTTATGAGATAAGCAGGAGGAGTTTAGCTCACTAGTTCACCAGCTGGTACGGGATGTGCCCACAAGGTGGAACTCCACCTTTCTGATGCTGCAACGGCTCCTGGAGCAGAAGGAGGTGCTGCATGCTCTTTGCCTATCAGTCAGCATTGGAGCAACACCACTGTCTATTGAGGACTGGACAGTCATGGAGCAGCTCACGCAGGTCTTGCAGTCTTTTCACATGGCCACTGTTGCTCTGAGTGGAGAGCATTCCACTCTGAGCTGGGTGATTCCGCTGTTCAAGATCCTGCTGTGATGTCTCTGAAGGATGTCCTACTCTGACCTAGTGGGGAGTGTGCAGACGGTGGTGAGGACTTCAGATGAAAATCTTCAACAGCAGTTTGACTGCCTTGAGGAGAGTCCCATTTTGTCCTTGCCATGCTGCTAGACCCACGCGTCAAGAGCACCATCTCTCCAGATGGTGTATTCTTTGATGGCTTCAGGGCCTGCCTCATTGAAGAGATGCGACAGAAGTGTCCAGAGCAGCTGCCCCTGCTGCCAGTGGCAATTTCTGTTTCTACAGGGGATGCAAGGCCTCCTGTAGCCTTTAGCTGACTTGGTGGAGAAGTCAACAGCGGGCAGGTCCCAGGTTCCAGATCACCATGATATGGCAGATACATGTCACACTATCTGGCAGAGCCTCCCTCTCCTGCTGACTCTGACCCCTTGGCCTACTGGGCCCAGAAGATCCAGGTGTGGCCTCCACTTCCAAAGGTGGCCATGCGGTATGTCTCCTGTTTTCCCACGAGCGTACCATCAGAGCATATATTCAATGTGGCTGGTGACATTGTCAGCCCCTATTGCTTGAGCATGGACCCACAGACAGTTGAGCAGCTTGTTTTCTTGAAGACCAACTTGCCACTCCTAGGGTTCATGGAGGATGAGCCATTTATGGGAGGGGGAGACTGATAATGAAAACTCACCCCTGAATAGAGTCTCTGGCTGGCTACCTTAAGTCCCCTGCACCTCTGTCCATCCTGACGTGATGCAGGCAATTGCAGCTGCTCGCTATGCCAGCTTGGAGCTAGCCATGCAACTCTGTCAGTGGTGGTGGGTAACGAGGCAGCAGCAGCAGCACCAACCCTTGGTTTGTGCTACAACTGCAGCTGGCAAATTTTCCCAGTCCAACCACTCCACCAGGGAAAAGTAGTACATGATAGTATTACTTCCTTCTCCTTTAAAATTCCCCCCATCACTTTTTAAACTTTCCTCCTCCCCACTCTGAGAAGATGTACACCACTGTCCTCTTCATGAGGTCGGGTGGCCCCTCACCTACAATCCCACCTCCATGCTTTTCTGCATGCGTGGTTTCCAGCGGTTGCAATATCATCCAGTTTGGTGCCGGGGAAGACGATTCCCTCATCATTCACCCCCTTCCCCCAGGAAGGGTAAGGAGTCCTTTATAGGAACCCTTTTAGTGGGAGAGCCTTACACTTCCCCACTTTTGGGGTTACTGTGTTGGAACCCCGGAGAGTTCCTCTTATTGGACTCCTCTGGGCCCACTTGGGGTTCCTATAGAACCCCAAGATCATCTTGGTGGCCCACCTGGGCACCCTGCACCACCCCCGTTCTTTTCAGGCACCCTCTGAACTCCCTCACAAGGTGGCCCCCATTTCCCTCACTGACCCTGCTCCCAAGAACAGTTCCACCCAGTGGGAGGGGGAAATCGTCTTGAGAGCAGGGGTGGTCCCACCTGGGTACCCTGCCCCCTCCCATTTTCAGGCACCTCCATTCTCCCTCACAAGATGTCCCCCTTCTCCCTAACTGCACCTGCCCCCAAGAAGAAGTCCACCCGGTGGGAGGGTGGAAATCCTCTTGAGAGCAGTGGTGAACTCTGCTGGGCACCCCCACACCTCCCATTCTCTTTGGGTACCCCCACACCCCCATTCTCTTTGACATACCATATCATAGGTCAGCCCCACAGTGCCAATGTTCTACAACACTGTCATCAATTCCAGTTTTAGTGTGACCCCCAAAATAACCCCCACGCCAACCATAACCAATGCCAAGAGTGCACATTTCAGCAAGATATCACATATTCATAACAGCACTGCACACATTACAAGAAAGATATACTACTGCCAGCACCAGGGGACACTCACCATACCATATGTCATAGCCCCACATTGCCAATGTGCCAACAGTGACTGATGCCAAATCCAGTGTGACCCCCAAAACAACCCCTATATTGCAATGCCAACCAATGCCAAGAGTGCACATTTACAACAAGATACAGGTACATAATAGCATACATTACAAATAAAGAGACTACTGCCAGGGGATACCCATAGCCCCACATTGCCAATGTCTGTGCCAACAACAGTGTCAATGCCAAATTTAGGGATGGGCGAACGCGGTTCGGATGTTCGGAGTTTGGACCGAACTCGGTCTGTTCGGACATCCGAACTCTCAAATGACTGAACAGTTCAGTCGTCTGCGGAGGTAGGAAAAACGTCTTTCCAGGACTGAAAATTAGGTTTTGGATTTGATTTCATTTTGGTTTTAGTTTCGATTTCGCTATTTTTGAACGTTCGGCCAATTTCGGCCAAACTGAACTCAGCTGAACCAAACCATCGAACCCGAACTTGAGTTTCGAACCGAACATCCGAACCGCGTTCTGTTCACCCATCCCTAGCCAAATTCAGTGTGCTCCCAATACAAATGACTCCCAAGCCATATTTCTGCAAATGCCAAGACACTGCCAATCCAAATCCACAGTGCCAAAGGTGCCATGCCAACCCAGTGTGACTTCCAACGAAACAGACCATATCTCCCCACTCCCTCACCCCTGCCTCCAAAACTCCAGCTGTGGGGATAGGCAGTGCATGGGACCCCAATAAAAGGGCTCTCCATGGGCAGCAAGGAGTTTCCAGGGTATAGGGTAACATGATTGGACCCAGTGAAACCCAGTGGGAGTGAGGCATTGGCAGGGCTTGACCCAGCAGGAAAGAGTTACCAAGAAATGATTGATTTGACCTAGTGGGCCACTGGGGTGATAGAGACCCCTCTGAGTGGGGTCCTAAGGAATGACGAATCAGAACTCTTTGCTGCCAGATCAAGCCCTCATTCTCTCTTTCTCTCCCTCCCATTGTGTCCAATCCTGTTGTTAACAAAGAGAACTTCTGGCCACTTGGTCCAATTCTGTTGTTAACCCCGGAAGCTCATAGCTGTTGGGTTAAGCCCTGCCCAGCCAGCCTACTAAGTCCCTGCTGGCCTAGAGCCCTGCCTTCTCAGGGCCCTTCTGAGCCCCTTGCTGGGGTCTTGGTTCCTGCCTACCTTCCCAGTCAGGGAGACTCCAGCTCGCAGTGGAGCTCCTCAACCTGCTGACCCCAAGCTAACTCTGAGCTAGGCTGGGTTAACCCTCGCTACATTGCCCCAAGCCCAGGTCATGTGACCTACCCTCCCTCATCATGTGATCTCCTCTGCTCCCTAGGCAGTGGGTTAACTCTTAAGGGTCCAGCCCCAGGAAAGCAAGTAGTTAAGTGTGCTAACTCACTGGGCCTGCTCCTGTAGCTACTTAACCCAGCGCTTCACCACAGGGGGACGTTGACAAAGAATTATTGAAAGTCTAAATACATTACAATAACTGTTTCTTCTGTAGCCACTACTTTTTTGACACATTCAAATATTTCTGATAGGTGAAAAGTATTTTATCTTTCAGAAACTGTGTTGGCTAGACTCTATCCTGTCATTGTCTTCCTGAGGTTTGGTCATTTTACTTCAAGTTCTAGCTACTGGTACAGATGCAAGAGTAACCAATCTGTGAGTCTCTGGATCTTCTCAGTAGCATATTTCACTTAGAGATTGCATATCTTTGCCAGAAGCTATCACTTTGTTTTTAAGTTCCTGTAACACTCTTGAATGTATACCCTATGAGCCTGGTGACTTATTGCCTATTAATTTATTTGTTCCAGCAGCACCTTATTGATATCTCAGGCTGCGTTCCCACCTGTGGCGGCAGTGGTGGCAGCGGGAGGCGCAAGGGAAGACGCAGCAGCACAGAGGAGCCGGCTGACGGGGGAAAAAGCCAGTGAAAATGGGGATCTGCCGTTGCTTCTCTCATGCATGTCAGGGCAGGATTTTGGGCCCTTACATGCACGAGAGAAGTCATGGCAGATTCCCATTCGCACTGGCTTTTTTCTCATTTCGTTGAAATCATCCTTTTAGAATCCGTTATTATGTAATTTTAGTCTCTTAATTCTCCCTAGCAAACTTGACCTAATTACATTGTGTTCACTATCAGTTCGTGACTTTTTAAATTAATTCCTGCATAAGGTTAAGTCAAGAGTAGCCTCTGTTCTCATATGCTCTGAGTCTAGAGCTAACTATTCCTGGAAGAAATCACATAATATGTCATGAAGTTGGATCTCCAGACATTGGGCCTTTTTAAACAGGCTGCGGCTTGGGGGGTGGTCCGTGGGTGGACCACTGTGGTGGAGGTGCAGGGGGGGAGGCGGGCATACATCGATTTCCCCCCCCCCGCCGCATCCCCATGAGTCCCAACACATGGAGCAACCGGAGTTGTCACCGGTTGCTCCGTGCGTGGGGTGTGTGTGTGGGGGGATGCATGGGTCATGGGAGCGTGCACCACTGCACACTCACATTTACACAGGCTACTCCCCCATGTGGATGATGCGTGTCCATGTGAAGGAGCGTCTCATGTAAAAAGGCCCTCCGTATTTCCATGCCATTTGCCTAGTTTATATGTGGACAATTTAAATTGACCATCATTAACTTTTTATTCACTTATTATTTCCCTCTTCAGCATTGTGCACTCAGTCACCCCGAGCTATAGGGGAAGAGCAGGGTATAAATTAGGGTTGCCACCTATGCACATTTTAAAGTAATGCCTATTAAAAATACATATTGTGGGGGTCTGTATTGGTGCCAATACAAGCCCTGCAACATGTATGTTTCCAGAAGTGTTCCTTTAAAATGTGCATAGGTGGCAACCCTAGTATAAATGTATATAAATAAATAATATCTTCTCCCAAATCCCATGGTACATAATGAACCCCTTCTAAAATACTTCTAGTCATGAATCTTAATAGTTGTATTCATGCAAATTCTACCCTCCAAATTTTAATCTCACTTGATCTCATGGAATCTTTTAGACACAACAGCAATAGTATTAATTTGACTGAAAAGTTAGGTGGGAAATGGCTTTGATTGGCTGAGCATAACAAAACCCTGCATTCAACTCAATAGCATTTCCTTGTTTGTTTGTCTGCAATGTGATCATTTTTAGAAACCACATCCCATCATTATCGTTGCATCCAGGAATGAGACAAGGACACACATTTTCTGGAATGTAAAGGCTGCACTCTATTTACAGATTCAACATTAATCAATAACACATTGAAGGGGTTCATCCCCCATAAATTATGAGGGTCCAGCTGCCAGCAGTAACTTCTAACTATCGAATTTATGGCTCCCTATGATGGCACCCAGGTACCAGTCATTTAAACCTTGCATTAACCTATCTCATTCACCCATGAGCCGAAGAGCCCCAGTGGGTAACATGAGTACCTATGCTAAGAACTTCCCTTATTAGAGAAGGCATAGGTATGCCTAAAAGCAAATCAAGTCTCCTGACATTTCCAACTCCTGGGTAAACCCCTGATGCTGGCCATTACCAACCCTTGCGCTGGAGCGATTCCCCCCCCCCTCCCCCATCTCATAAGGAGATGTCTCATCAAAGATACTAGCTCTTATTAACATCACAAACCACTTTAAATAACCAAACTGGACCCCTGCCACTATGAACCACCAGCTATTGCCTGGCTGGTTCATTCCATTCCTACATCCGATAGGTGAACCTCATCTCTGAAATATTGGATCTCCCTGTGCTGAATGGTACCCCATCCTTGGCTGACCAGCCATGTAACCATGTTCCAGTTAATTTTTCTTCTTGCCCTATCAATCTTACCTGGGTAACGTGCCCACTTCCAAAACTGCCTCTCAACTAATTGAGTCCATAATATAATTACCATGGGCAATAATTACCTAACCTCCCACAAATCCCTCTTCATCCAACTAACTAGCTTCATACTAGCTACTCTAGTTAAATTATTCTCCCCCAAATGTATAACTAAAATATCAACTGGCTGGAACTGATGGGCTGCTTGTAAAGATGGCAGAAGTTGCTCCCAAAGCATCCCTTGCTTTCCTTTCCATACTAAATCGGCATATTGGCCTAAACTCAGCTGAATGCCCATCCTTTCCATTGTGACTTTTGCTGCCGAGTGGATAAAACTATGCCCAATAATCCAGACCAGCTTCCTTTTTTCCTGATTAATCACTCCTATAAACAGAAAACAAAATTAGGAACATTAATAACCAAACAACACCCTATAACTGAACCACAGGAGGAACATAGGACCTAAATGATCCCGCCTTCAACGCCCCACTGCTTTAATTTCCCCCTCTAACATACCTTCAGTGGTGGCCACACTGGCGGCAGCAATTCTGAAGGAATGCGAACCATATTTATTGGGTGGCAACCCGCCAACTTGCAGCGCCTTCTTAAAGACTACAATAAATGGATGGTAAGTTAGAGGCGCACTGCCATCATGACAAAACAGTGGACCCATGCCAGCATTGCGGATGCTTACATAATCAGGCATAGCCCTCGCTGACCATGGTCACTCTCTGGTAAGCTATGTAACAAAACCATCTGACAATGACCTCTCTGATCTGTTTTTGATCTCCGCAATATTATCTTAACTCGGTCATGTTCCATAAACATATCCCCTGCCTTCATTTCACTTCTTGATGCCACATTAGTAGGTTCTACAACTAATTCACTAACTCTAAACACACCCCAAAAGGTGATCTTAAAGACACCCTGAAATAAAATAATCTCCTTAACATTAAACACACACTCTGGGTAATAACTGACAAATCAAAGACAAGATTTTCAATGTCACAGGTTCCCTCTAATCTACAACTCTCTCTGTGCCAACATTCCAGCATACATTTAATATAAAAACCTTGAGAATCCATTGGAAAACCATCTGCACCACTCATGAACGCTAGCGCCAAAAACTTACCTGCAATGGTTCCAGGAGACAGGCCCTTATTGCGCAACTGTAACCCAAACTGAATCATCTGCACCTCCGGGAAAGGAAAAGTTAGAACTCAATCCCTACTTGCTCTAAATGTCTGAAAAACTCCCTAAGCGCACTCTCATAAGCAACCCACGTTCTCTTTGCCACAGAACCCTGCATAGAGCTCAAAAGATCATTTAACCCAAGGTTCCACAGCTCCATTGGGATGTTTTCTGGTGCCTCACATGCTCTCGGGGTTGATAGAAGGAAACTGTCCATCTGGAAGTGAGAGGGCATCTGCTATGCCGTTGTCAACACCTGGCATATGTCTAGCCACAAAAAGGATGTTATGCTATAGACATTTTAAAACAAACACACTAACCAATTTCATGACCCGAATGTTCTTTGATGAGAATGAATTGACAACATAGACTACAACCAAGTTGTTGCACCAAAAATGTATGTTCCTGTTCTCAGATTCTCAAGCCCAAAAGGTGAACTGCAACCATGATTGGGAAGCGCTCTAACAGCATCAGATCACTTGTCAGCTCCAGCTGCACCCAAAAATCAGGCCAGTACTCTGCACACCAACGCCTGCTAAAATAAACTCCTAAACCAAGAGTAACAGCCACATCAGACTGCAATTGGAGGTCAGCTTCCAGCAACAGATTCTGCCTTCAGAAACTGACACCATTAAATTTGGACAGAAAGACCAACCAGATGGCCAAATCGGCCTTCATGTCCTGGATCATCCTGATGTGATAGTGAGGCAGTAAATAGCTTGCTACCCTGATGTAGAGCCTAGATAAAAAGACTCACGCTGGAGCAATTACCTTACATGTGAAATTAAGGCTGCCAAGCAATGACTGAAGCTGCCACACCATGACCTTGCTTGCCCTCAAACACATATCAATTGCCTTCCTTAATGCTGCTAAATTTTCTTCAGGCAATTGTGAAAGTGAGTTAACTGTGTCCAATTGGATTCCTAAAAATATCAATGATGTTGTTGGCCCTTTGGTTCTCTCAGGTGCCAGTAGTACTCCTACTTCAACAGCCAAATCTTGAAACAAGAGTAACAGTTGCAAGCACTCATCTGAGCCCTGCCTTCCTATGACTAAATAATCATCCATATAATGGACGACCTGATGCCTTCCTGACCATTCCCTGACCAACCAGTCCAATAGTGAACTGAATTTCTCAAAGGCCGCACACGATATGGAACACCCCATTGGCATGGCCTTATCGAAATAAAATTTTCCCCAAAACATGAAACCCCAAACCTTAAAAGCTTCAGGATGCACCAGCAGCAGTCTAAAAGTGGATTTGATATCACATTTCGTGAGGAGTGCACCCACTTCACACTGGTGTACCATCTTCACTACCACATCAAATGAAGCATAATGCACCGAATAAAGCTCATGGGGTATGGCATCATTCACCGATGTTCCCCTAGGATAGGAGAGATGATGAATCAGCCGATATTCCTCAGGTGCCTTCTTGGGAACCACACGTTAGTAAATGATGGGCAATCAAAAGGTCCAGCAATCCTGCCCTCTGCATGCTAGAGGTCTATAAAATCATGAGTGGTGTGGAACTAATAAACAAGGAGCAGTTATTTACCCTCTCAGCTAGTACTAGAACTAGGGGACACTNTTACCCTCTCAGCTAGTACTAGAACTAGGGGAGACTCCATGAAACTCAGGGGTGGCAAGTTCAAAACAAATAAAAGAAAAAAATGTTTTACTCAGCGTATAATAGGGTTGTGGAATCTACTGCCAGAGGCTGTGGTAAGGGCCAGTACTATAGCGGAGTTTAAAAGAGGTTTGGACATGTTTCTGGAAGATAGGTCCATTAGCAGCTATTAGCCAGACAGGATCAGGGAACATGACAGGAGCTGGGGGAAAACAACAGAGAATGGATCCCCCATTGTGACCTGTTGGGTGCTTCTCCCAAGCCACCATGATTGGCTACTGTCGAAGACAGGATGCTGAGCTAGATGGACCAGTGGTCTGACCCAGTATGGCACTTCTTATGTTCTTATGTTTTCAAGCTTCGCATTCACTACATGTTCCATACCTACAACCAACTTCAGATTTCTTTTTGATAACACTTGAGTTAAACCCACTGCTGGGATCCTAAAGCCCTCCCTGAATCCCTGCAGCACATATTCCGATGTTTCTTTATCAGGGTAACCTCTGAGTGCCGTCTCCTGTACATCAGGGTTAACCAGAGTTGGAGCTCTTTCCAGCAGCACCTCCTTGTGGTTCACATGGCAGTGCCCCCTGCCCCCCTTTTTGCTGATGAAATTTTCAGAATGACTTAAGTTTATTACAGTTCGCCATTACATGCAGTGCTCCGCATAGTGCACATACACGATGAAATCTGCATGGTGATCTGCTGCATGTTCCTGATCTGCCAAATTCCCAACACAGGCCATCTGAACTGCTACTCCCCTGCCTGCCCCGAAAGCGTGGGTCATTGGCCGGTGCCACACCTCCTATCGCGAGAACATGGCCACTATTCACCTGATTTGCATTGGTTACTGCACTCATGGACTACAACCAAATATCATTTGCATACAGATCACATCTGAAGCCTGGAGTGATAGCTGCCGTATGCTGAAAACCTTCACTATAGATCAACCATGCCTCCTGTTTAATAGTTTCATAAACTCTTCTTACTATCTCCTGATATTTAACTAATTCAAAAGCTCTCTTGGGGTATGCTTGCATCACTACCCCCATATATATGGAGTAAGTAGCCGTCTAGTTTGTCCAATTCCAGTCCGCCTTTGGCCGTTTGAAGTGCTCCTTATCTTTCACCTCTTCTTTATCATTTGGATCAGGGATAGGATTGCTAAATGAAAGTGCAAACAAATCCACATATTCCACTCTCCAAATTTTTTCCCTTGTTGACTGCAAAAGATGAGCACTTATGGGTGCAGAGACTTCCAGTATCCCACCCCCCAAAGGAGGCAGCTCCTTATCCTTTTTTGCCATGCACGCCAAGCACTTTGAACACACTGTGCACTTCTGTGAACTCTGCTCCCCCCTCCACACCTGCCTGATGGCTTCGCTGCCACCCGCAGGAAAAACTGTGATTGACCAGACAGCTGAGATTTGCTTCCATCCACATGCGCTCCGCACAGATTAACTTCCCCTTGATCTGGCCAAGGTACCCATCTGCCAGCCCCACCTAACCTTGGTGTGCTAGAACCACTCCCATTAAATGATAGAGCTGGGTGTTCCTGCCTTTGACCCCCAGCTACTAAACATCTGCATTGTGCACCAACCCCGCCATCCAACAAACCTGCACCCTGAGCCATTTGCACCTCTGCTCCCAATTGCTGCCCTTGGGTTGATGCTGCTGGAGCTGATGAACCCTGAGTTGTCACCCCGGCGGTCTGTGAATGCTGGGGTGCCACCACAGCAGCATGGCTCAAATGGATTCTCCCCTCCAACTCCTTCATCATCTTCTCTAGGGCCAGTGCACAGCCTGCCAAGTCAAATGCCTGCTCCATCTCATCACTTTGGGCTGCATCACCTCCATCCAGCATCCTGGGGCGCCATTGTTCCAGCTCATCCTCGCTGCAATGAGGTAATGGCATCCCACACCTTTCCAGGAGCCCCACCGCTACCTGTGTCTCAGCCGCATCAGCCTGCAATCCTTGGCCCTGACTGCGAACCTCTGCTGCCCTCTCATTCCTGTTCACCTCCCAACTGCCACCAGGCTGCTCAACAGCCCCCGGCACCCCCGGTTGACACTCTGGTGCTTCCTCAGTATTTAATCCTGGGGACTGTGTAGCCCCTGCACTGCACTGTGCTTCCAGAACCTGCATCCCTGCTTCACTGCCCTGCCTCACTAATGAGGCAAGATTCCTCATGAATTTCTTACAGCCCCCCAGCTGCCTCTGAAGAGAAAGCAACAGGGCCCTGCTGTCCTCCCTGTCCTGATCTGGGCCCACTTGGCCCTCCAGCTGGTTCCCCCCAGCCTGGTCCTGTCCCCGTTTAGGTCTAGGTGCTGGTTCGTTTTCTCTTTTGCAGAGCCCTTTACCTGGCCCTTCCCAGGACCTTTGTCTGTGGCCTTTCCAGACCCTTTCTTGCCCCTATTACCCATCTCTCCTCCAAATGACCCTGCAGGTGGCTCAATTGAAAACCCAGTACCCTCCCCCCACCACAATTTACTGGCCCCTTAGCCTCCCCAGCCAGGCCTCACTGCACCCCTTCCAGAAAATGCCTGGACTTCTCACCACTGCTCCTGCTCTCTACCAACAAGACTCCCAGACTGAATGAGGCTCCCCAAAGAGAAGCTCGCCTTTCCACCAACACTGAATCCTCTTCCTGCCTTAGGAACCATGCCGAAAATGCAGGTATCGCTGCTCGGTGGCGCCAGCCTGCTCCAACTGCGGGGCTTCGCTTCTAGTCAGTTTCAATTATCCCCTGCACCTTGGAAGACTCCACTACTGTGCTGCCCAGCCTGGTTACCATAGCAACTCCTGGGCTGCACTGCTAACTCTGAGGGCGTTTATAGACGATACCGCTTACAAGCGGGATCGTTAAATGCTGGCATTCCCCCGCCGCTTTTCTCTGTATGCCGTGTCTGCTGTCCAGACACGGCGCAGAGTCTTTGTGCGCATGCGCGCCCTTCCTCACATGCGCACATGCCCAGGGAACCCGGAAGTGCGGCGTGAAGCCAGCACTTCGGGGATCCGCGTCTGAGGGGGCAGGATCGCCTGCCCCCTCAGACGCGGGGTAAGATCCTGCCTCAATTTTTAGAGGAGCGCAAAGAAAGGCGGCTGATCAAAGGATCAGCCGCCTTTTTTGTCTCGTCTATAAGCGCCCTGATCCTTCCTAGAAGAGTGCAGCCCACCTTGCTCACTCCTTTCAAGGTTTTTTGGAGCGGGACAAACCCACCCACCTCTCATTACTTTGGGCTGGGACTGGGATTGGTGTCAATAGCAAAACTTTAGGAAATTCTCTAGTCAACAACTATTGATTTAGGTGCAAATTAGAAAATGGTTTTTCTGAGTAATTGGCTTTTTAAAGTTGTAATGCAGACCACAGAAAGGCAAACTGCTATGTAGACAATATCACAAAATGATAGAGAGTTCCCAAATTGAGAGTCTACAGTGTACAACTTGGTCTGCCTTTCCTCATCACTGACAGTGAAATGGTTTTATGGACACTATCACATAATTATAGAGAAACCATGACTACTAGGAGAAGCTAAAGTGTACACCACTCCCACCTTTGGTCCTCCAAAAGAACTCGAATGCTTATGTGTAGGCCAAACTTTTTACACTCGAGTCCTGACACTGACACCTTGGTGCACAGGAATAAATGGGTGTACCTGCCTCACCTCATCACCTTTGATTATTTTGGTTGGGAGTGGCTAAAGCTCCAGGCCCCCAGTACACTACCATTGTAGCCAAGCTGGACCCATGAGGGCAGTATAATCTAGGCCAACAGTAGATAGAATCTATGGAAGTTGTGGGTTGTCAGCAGTGAGTGACAGGCATTTGTTGTTTGGGATGGAAACCTACGTTGAGCTTTTTGGATGGGCAGTGGGCGAGAATGGGTAAATTAGGATTAGAGAGTATATACCTGTAGCTTGCTCTCAGAGCCAGTTCCTTTATATTTCAACTTTGGCTCTAATTTTTCCTTGGTTACAAATTCAGGCTACAGAAGCAACAAAGTCTTCATCAGCCCTCTGTTTTATACTGATAGCTACACAAGGTATAAATAGATTAAGTGGGCCAGGGTCTCATCCATCATACTGCTCAGGAGGCAGATCAGGATGCCCATTCCCTCCCCTCCATATACCCTAAATCTGACAGTATGCTATGCAGGCTGTAAGGATGTTGGCTAGAGTGAATACCTGTTTGGCTCTGCTGATGCATGTGGGCATGACTGGGTTGATCAGATAATATGGTGCAGGTGCTGGTGGACATGTTTTCTACAGCTAAATATCTGAATATATTGAATATTTAAAGATGTTACCCTCTGAGAATCCTGTTGTGGAAAATTTTCTTGTTCGTTCTCCCAACATGCCTTTTCTGTTGTGGAAACGTTTTGGATTCACTTCTTCCTATTTCATTTCCTTGCTTTGAAAGTGTGCATCTTTGCAAATATCCCAGAAGATGTTCTCAGATATTGTACAAACTGTATTCAGCTACTGAGAAACTGGGCTAATTCAGCAATTTGAAGTTTAGCTCTGCTGCTGAGAACTTGCCTTTGATGTGAAATAAGCTTGGTATCTTTGGGACATTTCAACTCCTTTTGTCAGATGCTTGTAGGGTGTATATCAAAATAGTTGAGTTGGCTTCAGTGGAGCTCTACTAATTTATATCAGCTGAGTACTTGTATCCCTGTTCTCTACTAAAGAAACAAGAAATGAAAAATGGAGGTTAGAAAAAAGCCAAACCACCCATGTAGTACTGCAGAGGTTCCCAAACTTCTTGCCTGTATGGCCCCATTTTAAAACTTAAATGTAATCTTGTGGTTCCAAGCAGTAGCAAAGGCAGGCAAAATATATCAATTAGAATTGCAACCCAATCTGCAGATGGCACAACCCCACTTGGGGTCCTGACCCACTGTTTAGGAACCAGTTATACTGCATGTAGCTTTTCACAATCACACAAAGCTCAACAGTAGGATACATTTCTCCCACATATATGGGCGAATGACAAAATTCTACCTAGATAAAGAGTAGATTTAAAAGTCAAAGTTCTTTACATGCAGAGGGAATGATTTATGAGCCTAGTTTTGTATGGATTAAAGTGCAGAATTATTGCCCTTAATATACAGAGAAAGATAAAATTTTTGTTCATAACTTGTAATGCAGTATCCCTATGTTGTGTGAGTAAGAGCAATATCTTTGTCGGCACAAAGCATTGCCAGTATTTCTGAATGGTTTGTGTGAGAGAGAGAGAAGAAATAACCAAACAAAAGCATCCAGTCATGCACAACATGAACTAGAGAGGCTGGAAGATTGTTCTCTAGGGTATACTCAATGCTATCTTAAGTGTTGCATAGCACTTAAATATCATGATGATAGAGAAACCGAAGAAATTAGAAGGAGCAATAAAAAGGGGCTTTTTATTCAGTCAGTTCTAACCTTTGAGATTATGTGAAACAGACTGATTAGTTATGGGAACGTAATGGAGGGCTATATTCACACAATGGCATAATTCTGATTGCATTACAGCAAGTGTGATGATCATTAGATGACCAGGGTAGGTAGGTAAATATTTATTGTTGACCGTAGGCCATAACGATGCTTAGCATAAATAACAGTAATAAGCAACACAAAATAGGTAAATCAAAATTAAAAATGCAAAGACCTTATCAAGGTTAAGCATTAGAAAAATATAAACAACGGGATGACCAGGGAGTAAAAGGGGCACTCAGGGAGGATAAGGACATTGCAGAGAATCTAAATGAATTCTTTGCTTCGGTCTTCACTGCGGAGATGTTGGGGAGATACCCATGTCGGAACCCTACTTTGTAGGGGATGAATTGGATAAGCTGTCACAAATCAGCGTGGCCCTTGAGGAGGTTCTAGAGCAAACTGACAAGCTTAATATGAACAAATCACCAGGGCCAGATGGTATTCACCCCAGAGTTCTGAAGGAACTCAAATGTGAAATTGCAAACCTACTAGTAGTAATTTGTAACCTAACGTTGGCATCTGGCACTGTACCTGAGGACTGGAGGGTGGCAAATGTAACCCCAATATTTAAAAAGGGATCCAGAGGTGATCCTGGAAACTACAGACCGGTAAGCTTGACGTCTGTGCCGGGCAAAATGGTGGAAACTATCATTAAGAACAGAATCACTGGGCATATTGATAAACATGGCTTAATGGCAAAGAGTCAGCATGGATTTAGCAAAGGGAAGTCATGCCTCACTAATCTCTTGGAATTCTTTGAGGGCGTAAACAAGCATGTGGACAGGGGAGACCCAGCAGATATAGTGTACCTGGATTTCCAGAAAGCTTTTGATAAGGTCCCACATAAACGACTCTTGAGAAAATTAAAAAGTCATGGGATAGGAGGTAGTGTTTTGCTATGGATTGGTAACTGGTTAAAGGATAGGAAGCAAAGAGTGGGACTAAATGGCCAGTTTTCACAATGGAGGGATGTAAAAAGTGGTGTGCCCCAAGGATCTGTACTGGGACCAGTTCTTTTCAATGTATTCATTAATGATCTGGAAAAGGGTGTTAAGAGTGAGGTGATCAAATTTGCAGATGACACCAAGTTATTCAGAGTAGTCAGAACACGAGCAGACTGTGAGGAGCTGCAGCAAGATCTTACAAGACTTGGTGCCTGGGCATCTAAATGGCAGATGAGATTTAATGTGGACAAGTGCAAAGTGATGTACATTGAGAAAAAATAATCCAAATTATGAGTCAAAAAAACAAATAGAATGTTAGGAATTATTCACAACGGAATAGAGAATGAAACTGAGGATGTCATGATGCCTCTATACAAATCAATGGTGCAACTGCACCTTGAATATTGTGTGCAGTTCTGGTCGCCCCATCTCAAAAAAGACATAGCGGAACTAGAAAAGGTACATAGAAGGGCAACAAAAATGATCCAGGGTATGGAACAGCACCCGTATGAGGAGAGGCTTGATAGGTTGGGGCTCTTCAGCTTGGAAAAGAGATGGCTGAGAGGAGATATGATAGAAGTCTATAAAATCATGAGTGGTGGGGAACTTGTAAACAGGGAATGGTTATTTACCCTATCAATTAGTACTAAAACTAGGGGACACTCCATGAAACTCACAGGTGGCAGAGTAAAAACAAACAAAAGAAAAAGTATTTTTTCACTCTGCATACAATTAGGTTGTGGAATTTACTGCCCAGGGAGGTGGTCAAGGCCAGCAGTATAGCTGAGTTTAAAAGAGGTTTGGACAAGTTTCTGGAAGATAGGATTGGGGAACAAAACTCTTTACTGTCGGGAGCCTGGGGGTGACCCACAGGGAATGGATAACATGGTGACCTGTTGGGTGTGTCTCCCGTGATTGACCACTGTCTGAGACAGGATGCTGGGCTCAATGGACCATTGGTCTGACCCAGTATGGCACTTCTTATGTTCTTAAGCGTGTACATCTCCTCAGTACATTTTAAGGGAAGCTTTAAGTGCATGACTCCCATTGACTGTAATGCAAGACAAATGGCTAAATCTCTCCACAATATTTCAGAATGCATTCCTCAGTGGTGAGTACCCTGTAGTCAGAGAGCTTGCTTGTGGACATTATTAAATTGTCCAGTTGCACTGATAAAGACTCCCAAGTGGACAGTTTTCTTCCTGGTTCAAGACAAGAAACATATCATGAGAGGCCTACTTTCTGTTTTTCTTGTTGTTCGTTATTTTGAATTGGCTTATGTGGTGTCCCAATAGATGTGTAAAACACGAATTATTAGGTCCACATCTTCAGTTAACTTGAATTTTCATTCCCCATATCACTTATACCTTCTATGAAGAAATGAAAATAGATACACGGATATCTGCTGTGGACTAAATGTGCAAACCCAGGCCATATTGCCTTTGTCACTGAAGTTATGTTTCAAATTCTTTTATTTCATCTTTTATGTTAGGAACAGCGAACAATGTACAGTGAATCAAATCAATATGTTTATACACTCAGTTTTATGATACCCCTCAATATCATTTCCTCACTCCTACTCTTCCTCTAGCCTAGAGAAAAGAATATTAAGGGAAGACCTGATAGCAATTTTAAAATTATCCAAAGGGCCGCTGTAAAGAAGATGGCAAGGAACTATTCTCTACTGTCCCAGAGGGCAAGACTAGAAACAGTGGACTAGAAACAATCTACAAGAAGGTAGATTTCAGGTAAGTATCAGGGAAAACATCTGAACAGTAAGAGCTGTGCAGCAATTAAACAAGTTGCCTAGTGACATTGTAGAGGTTTTAAAGAAGAGGCTAGGTAGCCATCTATGGGTGAAAACAAACGTGATGGCAGTGAGGCCCACCCCAGGGAGAACCACTGAAGCTGCCACTCCTTGGGTTGGTGGGAAGGGCTGTTCACAAAAGCAGCCATTAACCCTTAACCTGGGCATGGGGGCTTCCAGCACAACTACTCCCTCCAAACTCTGGGATGGCCCAAGGAACTGTCCAGACAGGACAGGGTTCCTGGGTCAATGCAACGCAGCAGTAGTGATGGGCGAATGCGGTTCGGAAGTTCGGAGTTCGACCCGAACTCGACTTGTTCAGACGACCAAACCCGAACCCGAATCCAAACTGACCGAACTGAACTCAATTCCGAACGTCGAAATGACAGAACAGTTCGGTCAGTTCAGATTGCGTTAGGGTGATTTCGGGTGGCAAAAAAGGGTCACTGGAAGGTCAAATGTGACAGGGAGGGGTAGTCAGCTGAGGAGCAGACTTCCAGGCACCAGGGGTGGAGAGGCTTGCAAGAAACAAAACTATCTGCCTCCCCCCTTCCCAACACCTTCTGAGCTAGTCACTGTTCCTGAACAGCAGGCGTTTCAGAAGGCTCCCTCTCCCAGCATTTCCCAGCTCCCCAATCCATTGCAATCCTCCTCCCATTTCACCCATCCAACCCATCTACCCCCATATTCTCATTAGTTTATTTAGCTTAGATAGATTTAGTGGTTACTTTTTTGTTTTTACCCCTCCCTGTGTTCAATCTTCCTTCCTCTCTCCCCCTCCCTTGAATCCTTTCCCTTTCCCATATATTCCATCCCAGATTTCCTTCCCTTCCCCTGTTTTTTCATTTAGAGTAGGATTTTTAGATTGCTTTAAGTTTCATTTCAGTTTTGTACCCCTCCTTGTGTTGTTTGTGATTCCCCCCATCCTAGATAGATAGATAGATAGATAGATAGATAGATTAGATGTAGGAGTTAGCTTAGTGATAGAGATAGTGTTAGTGATTTAGTTTTAGTGTTTGTAGGAGTAGGCCTGTGTACTTTTTAGATAATCCATTTAGTTCATAGAATTTAGAATAGTTAATAGTTAGATTTAGTGTAGATAGATACATATATTAGATTTAAAAAATTAAATAAAAAAACCATATAAAAACAAATAAAAAAACAAAAAACCACATAAAAAACAAAAAAACCCCATATAAGCACATTTCCCAAACGGCCGAACCTGAACCCAGCAAATGAACCAAATGGCTGAACCCGAACCCGGCGAACGAACCGAACGCAGCCGAACCGAACGGCCGAACTCGAACCGCGATCTGTTCGCCCATCCCTACGCAGCAGGATCAAGCCTGGGAAGAGCTGCCACTGATAGCAGCTGATGGGAGAGGTGCTCCTGGACTCCTCCATCCCACAAGCTGTTTGGTGTGCATACCCAGCCCGCTAAACTGCTGATGTGGGGAATGCTCCTGAGGGAAGCACTAGCTGGCCGTTCAAAATGACAGACGGCTCACCCAGGCCACTGCTGCGGTGCTGACTGGCTGGCAGTCTGAAAGTCCAGGCACCACCTTCTCTCATCCAGTGCTACTCAGTGCTGGGAAGTGCTGGAAAGTGGCAGGGGGAAAGCGGCATCAGGACTTTCAGAGTGACAGCTAGTCAGCCCCACAACAGTGGCCTGGACCACCTGGCTATAATTTTGAATGACTGGCTGGCACTTTCCCTCACAAACGCCCCCCATCAGCTGTTCGGTGGGCCAGATTCATGCACCAAACAGCTGATTGGGGAGCCTGGAGGAGTGCTCTCACCCCAGTCCTGCTGGATAGCTGATGGGGTGGGGTGGGGAGGATGGGACCATCAGCTTTTTGGTGGGGATGGGGTGAGCGTGCTCCTTCAGGCCAGGCCCCACATCAGCTGTTTGGTGGGGCCAGGGTGAGCATTCCTCCAAGCTCCCCATCAGCTGTTCAGTGGGACTGGGGTGAGTGTACTCCTCCAGGCTCTCCAATTAGCATTGCAACAGGCCTGGGCCTGTCTACCACACATGCGGGCCACGTTGGCTCAGATGTGTAGACTTTGACCCAGGATGTATCTCTGAGCTTTTCCAGAGGACACATCCTGTAGCAGTTGGCCATCCACCCTGTGGCAGACCCGGGCCAACATGTGGCAGGGAGGGAAGAAACATGCAGTTGAGTTCCAGGCTACTATTACATCTGTTTTTAACCCTATGAGTGTTTTATGAGATGAGCCCCCATGTTAGCTCTCCTTTCCTCAGATTTACCCAGCTGTGTGAAGGCTGCCAGATGTTTGCCCCGGTTTAAGCCAGAGAAGCTCTGTATGGCATAGTTCACATAAAGACAGGGAATGCTGTGCAGACTAGTAACCCGGCATGAGCTGGGACAACATGCTGCCCTGGGGCCATCTTATGGGGGGGCATAGGGCAGACTGTGTTATCCACCACAGAGTTGCAGTCTGTAACTGTCGCAGGAACGACCACAACTCTGTGGTGGAGAGGGTTGGTGGCATGCAGATGGACCACTGCTCGTGAACAGTTAACCTGTTGCTGGGGTCCTCATGGAGCCCATGTGAGGAGGTTGTGGTGGTGACCATGGAGTAGCTCCAGGGTCTGGTGGCCTCGCAGCCCATGTATTAACACCCTATCAGGGATGTTGTAGCTGCAGACTTCCCACATCAAAGAAAGGGGTTGAACCAGATGACACTTGAGGGTCCCTTTCAGTTCTAAAGTTCAATAATTCCTTCAGAAGCCTTAGAATATATAGGTTAAGTTATATTGAGAATGTAAGGGTACACGTCTTGTTTCCAGATTAAATGGTCACAGCCAACCAGAGAGATTAATACACATTATGAATTGGACTGTTCTTGGCAAAGGGTTTAAATATCTTAATTTGAAAGCAGAGAAAGAGCAGCAAGTAAGAAACAGAGTTTTCTAGAGGTCTTAAATTACAAGCCTCAAACGGGCAAGAAGCTTTTCACAGAATGTTCATTATAGACAGAGGCAAGGCAGTTCAGATGATATCTTTTATTGGACCAACTACTGTTATTGTGTGCAAGCTTTTGGGCCACATAGGACCCCTCCTCAGGAATGTAACAAATCAGAATTAGTGGTGAGACAAGGACTGTCCCCATACTGTTGGGAAATGCCTACCTTTCGAGAGCACTTGCAACTGTTCAGTATTTCCTCACTGTTCATTGAATCCACGCTTCCGCTGTTATCGAGATTGATGCCTGTGATTGTCATTTTTTGTTAATTTGTTCATTTTTGGTAATTCATTAGTTTCTGGTACTTTCCATCCATTAGTTTCTATTATTTTAATCAGTTTCCAGAACTTTATATCAGTTTTTGGCATCAGACTGCAGAAAACAAGAAACACCAATCAAAACACAGTTTATCAGGAGACAAAACAAGGACTAATAAGGGAATTATGAAAGTTACATAGTGAACTTGCGATCCTACACAAGCAAACATAAGCAGCCGGTAAGGAAAGTTGCGTGGTGTGTGGCTGCTCCTGAATAGGAATAATTATTGGAAGTACTAAACAATGGCAATTACCAAATGGGAAGTAGGGAAAAAAGTGAAAAACCAGATAAGTTTACTCATTGCACGAGCACAGGCGAATGGTCTCTTTCCAATGGAAACAGTTTTCACTGCAATTTCTTGATTCAGCACTAGTCAGAACTATAAACGGAACAAGTGTAGGTTTGGTATATATAAAAATCACTGACTTGGGAGGGAGCCACTAGGAATTCCGCCCCCCCCCATAGATTTCAGATATTTAAAAACAATGAAGCAAAAAACCACTGAAGTTAAAAATAATAATAAAAAATGAACGAGTAAACAACAGGATTAGTACTTGAAAGTAGACCAGAAATGAACATGCAATTTCATATTTGTGAATTTTTGTCATTTACAGATATTTAGTCAAATATTTGCACAGTATTTGCAAGCCAAAATGAATATTTGCATATTTGTTTATGAACAAATAATCTAGTTTAACCTGCTAGCTTAACCTAGTATATACCATTCCATATGCAAATCAACAGCACTTGCTTGGCTCGAAGGCCATTTCTTGGTCTCTGTCAAGAGTTTGAAGGCTTAAGAAACCTAAACCTGTATTTTTAAGCTAATATCTTTAACTTAATAAGTGTATTAGCCATGTGCCACTGAATATGTTAATTTAATATGCCTTTAACTTTATATGCCTGTTTTGCTTAATCTTTCTCCACACCATTTGCATGGGCTGGAGATCATTTTCTTTGTATTAACAATAAATTCAGTAGAGACTGCTGTACAGGATGCTGAAGCTTCCAGACAGGCATATTGTAGAATATCTGGAGAAACATCTTGCTTTCTTTTATGTCCTCCTTGTAAGACAGGTACCTTTTTCAGTGACGCTGTAGCCTTTGCACCTCCTGAAGAAGAATGTTTCAGCTGCCCAATAAAGCAAAGGATTGGGAAAATTAGGATCTGCATATTTAAATCTTATAGCAGGAGGACTCAGGAGTATTAGGGAAAACACTATCCAATTGTTTCATTGGCAAAATCAGCATAACCCAAACTGGAGTTGGATGGGGTATGTGCACGGATACCTTGAGAGGCTGGACTTTCTGAGGGATGTCCATGGTGTAGATGAGCTATAGGACTGTCATCAGACTCTTGGGAAAGATGTGCCCAATTGTTGTGTAGTGTGTGGTTGCCGGGAAGCAACATAAAGGGCACACAGAAAACATGTGAGACAGAGCAAGAGGCTCCTGAAACACAGGCTCTGGGTTGCGAGACAGATATCCCCCCAAAATGACCAAGAGCTCAATGGAAAAAGGAATTATATAGAGGCTGTTATGTTTGATATTTATGGTCTCACTGTATCAGTTGGGCACAGTGAAATGCTTGGAAACAGTAAAGGCACAACGCAAAATTACCTTGTTGGGGGCGGGATGGCAGAAGGTAATGCAGCCAATGGAGTATATGGGTTTGTGTATGGGTTACATTTAATAATAATGGGATTTGTTATTATGTTAGGGAATGCATTATTTCAATGTAAAAGTTATGAGGGCTTGCCAGACTGGCTGTGCTCAAAGAGGGCTGGGGAGAGTATGACTTTTGGCCCTAAGTGGCTGCAGGATCAGGGCATGGGTAAGTCCTTGTGGGGGTGCAGCCCTACTGAGTGGCTGAAAGTGACCATCCCTTTCAGGGAGTTTGCTGCCTCTAAAGACCACAAGCCTACTGGAAATGTAAGAGCAGGAGGGTCTGCAGGAAGGTCAGCGTGTACCTGTCTGGGACTGGAGAACAAGCTCAGTCACAGTACTGGCTGGGAAAAGCCTGGTGGGAGGAAGGACTGGCTGCCTAGAGAATGACTTGCTGAAGCATCTTAATGAGAGGTTTGGGGGATTCTGCCCTGGAATTTTGCTTTGTCTGGACTGTTGCACTGTAAATAAACCTGCACTAGGTGATGGATAGTGGTTGGAGTGGTGTGGCTCAGAGGGGTCCTAATCCTGACAAACTCTGTGGCCCAAGGCTGCCCTATCACAAAAGATGGCTCCCACAAACTGACCTTGAGGCTCTGAACCAGAGAATGCGATCAGCCCTAACTTCTTCACACCCATCAGGTCCAGATGCCTTTCAATTTAATTTATTGAGTAACCCGAAGGTCATTTCAAAGGTACAAAGGATAAATTACAATATTAATAAATATTTGTAAAAATAAAACACATTACTCTAATACAACAAAATAAAACACACTGAGCAAAGAATATGCCCCTTGACCAAATCACAAGGTTACAAAATTAAAATAAGACGCAACATAAAAATTGGCAAAATCGCACTGTCACAATTGCATCATATTATGATTCCTCTTGAACTCTAGAACACACAAAGCAAATCGAACCATAGCTCTAGAATAGCAAGAATCTCTAGCAGAGAGCAGTTTGATCAATAAAACATCCAGAGACCGTCTCAAGCAGTTCTGGATATAAATATGCAAGAACCTTAACCTAGGTTTAGCATAGGCAGGACAAAAAATGAACAACATGCCCATGTGTCTCAACCTGGGATATGGAGCAGTTTGCACACAACCTGAGGGTCAAGGGTAAGCCAGAAAATCGACCTTGGATAATGGCAGATGGAAAGGCGTTAAATCTAAACGATGTTAGAGCCTGTCTCATCCGCCAATCCATCCAAAGAGAAAGATAGTTGGTGTCGTGTGATGATAACTGAATGCTCGGGTAGAGCGGTGCCACTTTCTGAGATTGTATGAACAATGATTCACTTGATAATTCAAGGTCCAAAATCCTGGTTTTCACCAGGGATACAGCACTCTTATAGCCCAGAGGTTGTAAAAAGGCTCTAGAAAAACCCAGCCTCAAAACCTCCCTCTCAAAAAACTGAAACCAAGTAGTATCATATTGGTCTCCAGATACCAGACTTACAAGGTGGCAGGGGCCAGGGAGGAATAGGGTCACTTTCAGCCAATATTTTATGATTGCCAAGAGAGCCTGTGTTTTCAGGGTCTGAGAGGCTGTCTCCGCTCTCAAAAGAACCTGAGGGGTCCCTTTCGGGGCACCCAGAATGGCTCGTAAAAAGCCATTTTGTAGGGGGTCAATTCTATTCAGAAACATTGGGCCCCAAACAGGAAAGGCATAGAAGATCTGGTTCACCACTTTAGCCCTAAACAAACGCAGTGCAGGCTTCACCAGCCTCCCACCCTTAGCTCGGAAATAACTCTGGATTACACCAGAAGTTTTTGCTGCCTGGGCACAAGCCAATTTAAAATGCTTTTGCCAGGACCCAGTGGCTGAGAACATAACTCCAACTATAAGAACCCACTTGCCCAATTGGCTGGGTGGCCAGCTGCCGCCGCCCTAGACACTTCCTGGCCCCTACACACATTGTTTTAGTCCTTGAGAAATTGATGGATAATTTCTCCTGCTGACAATAGGTCAAGAACCTATGCATAATCCTTCTCAGACCAACTGCAGTCTGGGAGATTAAAACAGTGTCATCCACATAGAGTAATATCGCGATTCTGCGATCTGCCAACTTGGGGGCGTACGAATCAATGTTGGAAATAAAGGCCACTGCATCATTAAGGAAAAAATTAAAAAGGGCCGAAGCCAAAATGCATCCTTGTCTGACCCCCCGATTTACCTGGATCATCTCTGTCGGAGAGTGGGCGGATCATCTCTGTCGGAGGATGGAAGTCAGGCTCAGTTTATGCCAGAGATGCTCCCTATCTACCATATCAAATGCTGATTTTAAATCAACAAAGCATAGGTACAGTCGGGACTTACTATGCGGGTGGGAATACTTTGATATTATACGTTGGAAGACATATATATGATCGAGAGCAGATTGACCCTCACGAAAGCCTACCTGTTCTGCAACAATTGTCTCTGTACTAGAAAGCCATGCTTAGAGTTTTTTTAACAGATATTTAGAATACAGCTTCCCAACCACACTTAAGAGGCTTATCGGCCTGTAGTTGGAAGGCAGGACCAGATCACCTTTTTTAAAAATCAGGACAACCAGGCTATTTAGCCAACTTCTAGGGAGGAGGCCATGCCTTACAAATAGGGGTGTGCACCAGGCCCACATGGCGTTTTTGTTTTTCGTTTTCGTTATTCAAAAATGTTGTTTTTGTTATCGTCATTATTGTTTGTCATTTTTATTATCGTTTTTGTTATTGGTATCAGTATCGATATCGGTATCATTGTTATCAGTATTGATATTCGTTAGCATTGATAGCGTTATTGATTTCGGTACCATTTCAAAAAATATTTTTGGTATCAGTATTATTGATTCCTGTGCATAACTAATATTTATCTAAATCTAAGGGAGACAGGGAAGGGGAAAGAAAAACTATTATCTAATCAATTATCTATATAACTATTCTAATCTAAATGTGTAGATTATTATAATATTATATATATATATAATCTCTCATATATATATGAGAGAGAGAGAGAGGGTCATTCTATACTATATATCTCTATATAATGTACAGGGGGGAGAAGGGTAGGGAAAGGGAGAAGGTAAAATGTAGGGTATGAGGAAGGTATTGGTGGGAATACCTAATAAATAAATAAATACTACAATGAGGGCTAGGGAGGATTTTTTATGTGCAAGCACCACAGTTCTGTAAACGCAACCTGACAAGCAGAACTCTCACACAACGGAGAGAAAAAACCTGGCCCTCCCATTATAAAGGTTTGCAGTGCCCTCCTCCAGAGCCCCTCTGATTGGTTGTGGGAGGCAGCAGGCACTGAGCAATCACAGAGTCCCATTAGACTTCTGGGGCCTGCTTGTGCTGCTTATTTGCGAGGGATACATCCATCAGATACTGTTGAGCTGCTCGCCCCTCCCAACACAGGCACGGTTCAAGAGTTCAATGCTGTTAAGACTCCTAGATGTCTGCTCCCTCCTCCCTTCTCTACATTTTCCCTCCAAAACCCAACTGCCACAGTACTAACAACAACAATGATAATAACAGTCGTTTTTGTTTCTTGTTATCATTTTTTATATCATTATCGGTATCATTATTAGTAGCTGTTATCGTTGTCATTATTCTTGGTTGTCATTTTTGTTATTGCAATAATCAAAATGACAACTTTCGTTATCATTATTGTAATAACGAAAATGACATGCACACCCCTATGAAACTGATTCTTGTCTCCATACTCAGGACCTCATGACTGATGTAGTGACACTTCTACCCTGAGATCAGAAGGTTGCTACCTTGTAATCAAGGTTCTTCAAGATGGCTCCGAAATTCTAACAAATGGGTTGCGCTTGCATGCCCTTCTCTTACCGGCATATACCAAGCTCACTAGTTTGAAAAACCACGTCTCGAGCTCCCACAGTATATAAGGTACCTTCCTGCCCAAACCCAACAGTTCCTTCCATCCCAAAGCATGCAGAAAGAAAATTCCTTGTGGGGTCGGAAGGGTGGGTATTTGTGAGAATGTTCGAAGCCATCTCAAAGAACCTTGTTTACAAGGTAGCAACCTTCTGTTCTTCTTAGAGTGACTCCTCCCATTCTCACAAATGGGAAAGTACCAAGCCTAGATGAAGGCGGAGGGGGAATTTTCTTAAAGAATAAAATTAACATGTTCCATTAAATCATGAAAGTATCATTTATTTTGACTCAACTTTTTTTTCCAGTAAAAAGAGGTTATTATGTGTGAGCCACAGATTCTAATATAGAGACCCCCCTAGAGCTGTCCCAGATTCAGAGTTTAGGTGCAAAGCATAATGCTTTATAAAAGTATGCATGGAGGTCCAGGGTGCAGCCTTGCAGATTTCCTGAGGAGAGATATTGGAAAAAGCTGCTGTAGAAGCACCCAAACTCCTAAGGGAGTGAGCCCTTAAATAAGGTGGAGGTGGAGTTCCTACCTGTTCGTATGCACAGGAAATTAAATGAACCAACCATTTAGAAATGGTCTGAGATGAAGCTTTTTGCCCCAACCTGGGAAGGGAAGGGGAGAGGAACAATTTATCAAACAGTCTGCAGTGCTGTGTCTTATCCAAGTAGATTAGTATTTCCATTTTACATCGAGAATGTGAAACCTGGCCAGAGTCTCAGTGTCGTGTGGTGGAGGGAGGAAGACCGGGAGGACAATCTTTTTATTTAAATGGAACTGGGTCACCATTTTAGGAATAAAGGATGGATGGAGGGATATCTCTACTCTGTCTGGAAAAACTAAAAAGTAGGGTTCCTTAATGGAAATTGCGGCGAGTTCACTGACTCACCTAAGAGACGTGATGGGCACCAAAAAGGCAGTCTTTAAGGTCCAATGAAACAAATCAGTTTGCTCAGCAGACTCAAATGGTAGCTTTGTGAGGTGCTCGAGTACAAGGTTTAGATCCCATTGGGAGACAGGTTGTTTATGAGGGGGAAACAAATTTATAAGTCCCTTAAGGAAGTTCTTAACTAGGTAATGACCAAATAGGGATTGGGAGTTAGGGAGGGATACATGTCATAATATCGCTGAGAGGTGTACTCTTATTGAAGAGTGAGAAAGGCCCCTCTCAGCTAAGTTCAATAAGCATGGAGGACTAGCGGCACAGTAACGTGTTCCAGTGCTATGGATTTGTCAGTTAGTCAAAAAGCAAATATTTTCCACTTAGCATCGTTGGATTTTTTAGTGGAGAGTTTTAAATTGCTTGGCAGTACCAGATTTACCCTGTCTGCTATATTGCATGAACTGGGAAGGAGTGGATCCTCCAAGCATGGAGGTTGAGCTGTTTTATCTCTAGATGTATGAGTTCCCCCTTCCGTAATGATAACAGGTCTGGCACCTGAGGCAAGGGGATGGATGCTAGGGCTAAGCTCTGGAGGTCGTGGAACCAGATCTGATGTGACCAACCCAGAGAAATTAAAAACCAGGTTGGCCCACCTCCCTGTGGATCTTTTCTAGGACCCTGGACATGAGAGGAATCGGTGGGAAGGCATATCCCAACTGGGTGGTCCAGTTTATAGAGAAGGCATCCCCCAAGGATTGGGGGTCGTGGGCTGCATGTGTAGAGTAACATTTTCATTTGGTCGTCTCTCTTGTGGCAAAGAGGTCCACATTTGGTACACCCCAGAGAGAAACTAGACTTCTGAACACCTGGAGAGTTAGCTCCCACTCGTGGTGCTCCTCCTGAAGACAGCTGAGAACGTCTGCTCTCAAGTTGCCTGTTCCTGCCATATGAATCGCCTGTAGTTTCATGTTGTGATAGATGGAAAAATACCAGATGGTCTGGGCTAGCTGACTTTTTTCCACCCTGCTTGTTTATATACCAGACTGCAGTGGTATTGTCGCAGGTTATCCTGATGTTCTTGCCCTGAAGAACATGACGAAAAGCCCTGAGTGATTTTAGAATAGTCATGGTCTCTAAGTTGTTGATATGGCAGAGATGGTGTTTCTTGCTACACCTGCCTGTGATGGAGAGATCCTGAAGGTGAGCTCCCCATCCTCTCATTGACACATCTGTTGTCAAAAAATGGGTAGGGTTAGGCTGTGTGAAAGGCATTCCTGTCAGCACAAAATCCTTGCTACACTAAATCATGAGAGAATTCATAATCATTCTTTTGATCCTAATCTTTTTTGTGGGTGTATTATTATTATTATTATTAACAAACATTTATATAGCGCCAGCAGTGTACCTGGCACTTTACAAAGTAATAAAATAGACACGGTCCCTGCCCCTAGGGCTTACAATCTGAGAGACAGGAGCTGGGGGAGAGACTTAGGAAGGGGAACAGAGGGAGAGACAAGGGGTCTAACATTCATGAAAATGCGAGGTCTCAAGTGCATGTACTTGGCTTGGTTACGATGAGAATGACAGCAGGCAGGTCCATGTTGCAAGGATAAGGGTAAACCGATCGTCGGTATAGGAATAGTGGCTCAGCAGGATAAAGAGTCAGACAGAGCAGAGCGAAAGAGGTGAGTTTTAAGGAGAGATTTGAAGGTATGAAGGGAGGGGGCAAGGCAGATATGGACAGGGAGGGAGTTCCAGGCATGGGGGGCAGCAAGTGAGAAGGGACGAAGGCGCTTAGGGGAGCAGGGAAGGCGTGGAAGGGTGAGAGAGGGGACAGAGGAGGAGCGAAGTGCACAGGCTGGAGTATGGAGGGCGATAAGTGCAGAGAGGTAGGGGGGAGCAAGGTTGTGAAGAGCTTTATAGGTGAAGACTAGGAGCTTGTGCAGGATTCGTTCAGGAAGGGGAAGCCAGTGAAGCGAAGAGAGGAGGGGCTGCACCTGGTCGAAGTGACTGGCGAGGTAGATGACCCTGGCAGCAGAGTTTTGGACAGAGATGAGGGGAGAAAGGTGAGACCGGGGAAGGCCAGTGAGAAGGAGGTTACAGTAATCAAGGCGAGAGATGTCCAGAGCATGAACAAGAGTTTTGGCAGACGAGACAGAGAGAAAAGGGAGAATCTTAGCAATGTTATGGAGGGACAAGCGACAGGATTTAGCAACAGAGTCAATGTAGGGTTTAAAAGAAAGGGCTGAGTCAAAGATGAAGCCTAGGCTACGGGCTTGGGGGACAGGCAGGATGGTGACTCTATCAATAGTTATTGACAGTGAGGAAGGAGAGGAAGGATGAGGGGGGAAGATAAGGAGTTCAGTTTTAGCCATGTTGAGTTTGAGTTGACGTTGAGACATCCAGGTAGAGATGTCAGAGAGACAGTTGATGAGACGAGCTTGAACAGAGGGAGAGAGAGAAGGAGTAGAGAGATAGAGTTGAGTGTCCTCAGCATAGAGGTGGTATTGGAAGCCATGGGAGGCAATGAGTTTGCCTAAGGATGAGGTATAGATCGAGAAGAGGAGAGGGCCAAGAACAGAGCCTTGAGGAACACCAACTGAGAGGGGGAAGGAGGAGGAGGCGGAGTTGGAGAGAGACACATTAAAGGAGCGGTCAGAGAGGTAGGAGGAGAACCAGTTATGGACAGAGCCACAAAAGCCAAGGGAGTGAAGGGAATCCAGCAAGAGTGAGTGGTCAACAGTATCGAAGGCAGCAGAGAGATCAAGGAGGACAAGAATGGAATAGAGACGTTTAGATTTAGCCACCAGAAGATCATTGGTGATCTTAGCGAGAGCAGTTTCAGTAGAATGAAGGGGGCGGAAGCCAGATTGGAGGGGGTCAAGGGAGGAGTTGGAGGATAGGAAGTCAAGGCAGCGGGAGTAGACAACACGTTCAAGAATATCTACAATATTATCAAATAACCTTAAAAACCACAACTGGAGAGGTCGCATGAATAATCTGGCGAAAGGTGCGCTGACTGTGGTGGAGGCCATGAGATCTAGTAGTTTCTGAAAAGTCTTAACTCCTTGAAATCTATGGATATTCAGAGATCTTATCAAGTTAGAGATATCCAAATACCTCTCCACCGGTGAGAAGAATTTTGCCTGGGTGGAGTCAATAATGGCACCAACATAATTGATTCTCTGCATGGGCAACAGGTGGGACTTCTGCACATTTATGGTCAGCCCCAACCTAATGCAGAGATCCATAGTAAAATGCACATCATCAGCTAAAGAGTCTGGAGAATTAGCTACTAACAGACAATCATCCAAGTAAGGAAATATGGCAATGCCATGCCTGTGAAGAAACTCTATGATTGGGGCCATAACTTTAGTAAAGACCCTAGGGGCCGAGGAAAGACCAAAAGGTAAGGAACAAAATTGAAAATGCATGGAGTTGTGCAAAAAACAGAAAAAACGTCTAGAGAAGGCATTCAATCTAATATGAAAGTATGCGTCCTTCAAATCAATAACGGCATACCACTGACCCTGTCTCAGGTGGGTTTTTAAATTGTCTAAAGTCAGCATCTTAAGATTGTAAGTTACAAAAGAATTAAGGTAAGGCAAATGCAAGATAGGTCTATGACCTCCTCCTTTCTTCTCCACTATGAAATAATTGGAATAAAGGCCTGATCGTGAGTGGGTGGCGGGTACCAATTCGATGACACCCTTTAGATACGTTTAAATGATTTCTTTATTCAAGGTAACAGATTGCTGTGAAGACAGTTTAAGAGGTTTTGAAGGCTTTAGTAAAGGTGGTAGAACAGAGAATTGTACCCTATATCCTCCCACCTCAATGAGTTGCAGTACCCAAATCTCAGAAGTAATCACCTCCCAACAGGGGAGGGAATTATACAACAAGAACTCAAATGAAAAGTGGCCCTGGAAGTAGAAACAAGCTGTGCCGTGGGTGATAGTAATTGTCAGCATCTTCCCCTGCCTGATTGAGCAGGAAAAGGCTGCCTGGATTGTGATCTGGGCTTAAACGGGTAGGAAGACCTTCCCTGGTATTGGGAGGATGAGGGATAATACCTTCTCTGATAATACTGAGGAGTGTATTGGCGTGGAGGTCTACTGTAAGACTGTTGGGGTGGACTGTGTATTGCCTTGAGTGGAAATAGGCAGGACCCTGATCCCTCTGTGCAATCTTCATTTTGATGGCCGTTGCTTTAGATTTTTGGATTTTCTTAAGAACCTCAGTTTCCTTTGTGAAAAGCCCCAATTGGTCAAAAGGTAAGTTCTCAATACGGGCTTTATGATGATTTTCCAGCTTGGTGTCTCTGAGCCAGGCAAAGTGCCATGTCACAATGGCGTTAGCCACCCCTCTTGCTGCTGTTTCAGAGGAGTGCCTTGCTGTCTGTAACTGGAATCAGGCTGTGGTGGAGCCCTTAACACAAAAATGCTGGAACAATTTTTGCTTCTCCTTATGCAGGTGGGGGAGAAGTTGCTGCAGCTCGTTCCATAGATGATGCTGGTAAGACACCATGCCAGCTGCATAATTGGAAGTACGCATTAGCATGGTGCTAGATGCAAAGGCTCTTCTCCCCAAAATGTTAATTCGTCTACTATCTCTGTCTGCCGGCAAGGTATCCTGGGTGTTCCTCTGGAACTTCTCAACAGAGGCAGAAACAAGTAAGGAATTTGGGAGAGGGTGATGAAAAAAGATTGAGCCCTGCTCCTGAGGAAACAGTAGGGATAGGCGAACAGATCACGGTTCAGGTTCGTCCATTCGGTTCAGCAGTTCGGTTAGTTCGCCGGGTTCGGCCGTTCGGTTCGGCCGTTCGGTTCGGGTTCGGCCGTTCGGGAAATGTTTTGCTATGGGTGTTTTTTTGGTTTTTTATATGGTTTTTTTAATTTAATTTTTTTATCTAATATTATATATATATCTACACTAAATCTAACTGCTATTAACTATTCTAAATGCTATGAACTAAATGGATTATCTAATAAGTACAAAGGCCTACTCCTATAAACACTAAAACTAAATCACTAACGCTATCTCTATCACTAAGCTAACTCCTACAACTGTCTACTATCTCTAACCTATCTAGCTAGCTAGATATTTAGATATAGATATATATGGGATGGGGGGAAATCACAAACAACACAAGGTTTCAGTTTCAGTTTTAAGTTTCATTTCAGTACAAAACTGAAATGAAATTTAAAGCAATCTAATAATCCTACTCAAAGCCTGCTGTTCAGGAACAGTGACTAGCTCAGAAGGTGTTGGAAAGGGAGGAGGCAGATAGTTTCATTTCTTGCAAGCCTCTCCACCCCTGGTGCCTGGAAGTCTGCTCCTCAGTGACTAGTAATAACCCTCCCTGTCACGTTTGACCTTCCAGTGAACTTTTTTTTGCCACCCGAACGTGATCCGAATGCGATCCGAAGTGACCAAACTGTTCGGTCATTTCGACATTCGGAATTGAGTTCGGTTCGGTTCGGTTCGGATTCGTGTTCGGATTCGGTCGTCTGAACAGGCCGAGTTCGGGCCGAACTCCGAACTTCAGAACCGCTTTCGCCCATCCCTAGGAAACAGGTAAAAAGAACTCCCTGTGGAGCATACCAGCTGTATGGAAGCCGGGTTACACCATAGCTTCTCTGCCTCTGTATTGTGTTTCTTAAACAGTGGCAGGGTAAGCTTGGCTTGCAGAGATCTTTCCACACTCTTGTAAATGGGGTCTGACTCCTGCTCCGAAACTGGAATGTTCTCCAGTTTAAGGACTTCAGTAAAGCATTTCAGGAGACCCTGAAAGTCCTTGTGCTTCTGAGAAGACACTGATGACGTCGCGTTCTGAACCTCATCTGAGGGAGGTGGAGATAGGGACTCAGTCCTCTGCCTCGAAGGGTACCTGGATAGGAGTCTCAGGCTGGACGCATTCAGGTGAAGCCGGGGCTTGAAAAAACTCTTCTGGGTCCTGGAGCTGGGGGTTAAGCGGTTTGGTTGACTGGCGGAGTTGCTTTCTTAATTTTCGCCTCTGTTCTGTTCACTGAAGCAGCTTTTGTTTCCGTCTGAGGAATTCCTCCCTGGTTTCTTCAGCAAACGTTGATGATAAAACTGTCGACATCATAGGTTGTTTTCTGGATGTCGAAGAGTGCTTTGTCGACGTCGTATATTTTCTTCTCGACATCGTAGGTTGTTTTCTGGATGTCGGAGTGCTTTGTCAACATCGTACATTTTCTTCTCGACGTCGATGCTTTCTGTCTTGGCAACAAAGGTCTCGACGTCGTGGCACTTGTTCTCGATGTCATGGTGATTGTTCTCGATGTCGTGGTGATCCCGTGTCTCAGGGATGCCACTCTATGCTCTGATGTTGATCTTGCTCGATGACTAGGACTGTCAGGTGGCGAAGAAACTGAGGCACTGACTTTGGCCTAGGACGTAGACATATAGAAGACTGAATCAGTCATTGAAGGCAGGAGACTATCAATTTGCTCTCCTGTTGACGGGATTCTTCCTGAGCCTTAAAGTATTGCCAGGGAAAAGAAGAGTGTGTTGTCCTGTGCTCAGGCAATTTAAATTTTTTGTCAGTCGTCTCAGCTGAGGGGGTTGCTAACCACTGGAGTCTTGGTGGTTGATATGGAGAGCCTGTAAAACGTGGGTCCACCTCTTCCTCAGTGTTATAGGCAGGAGAACCTATAGCGAGCACTGAGGTAGGAGATATGGGGGGGGAGAACCCCTCAGTCTCCATTATTTCATCACATTGAGGAACTCGGGGAAAAAGAGTGGGCTGCCAAGGTGGCAGGCTCCACCCCTTCATGGAATCTCTGTCTCTCTGGAGATGGTGAGCAGGATTCCCGCGAAGTAGAGGAATGCTGTACATTGGAGTGAAATGGTCTCTTCAGCCCCTTTGCTAGGCACCGAGGGGGATAAGGGAGCAGATGGTTGCTGCCTAGGACTTCCCTTATCTTTTTTCTTACCTTCAAGCTCCTTCAGTAGATCTGGCAAGTGAAGGGATTTGTCCCTCAAGGTTTTAGGTTTTAACAGGTGACATTCTGGACAGTCTTGGGGTTCATGAGAAGTCCCAAGACATACAAGACATTGTCCATGCAAATCTTTTGTGGTCATTTTTTTCCCACAAGAAAAGCATTGCTTGAAGGCATGTTTAGTTGTCATCATATTGAAAGAACTAGTGAGCTAGGAAAAAACCAGTAAGCCGCGAAAGTGGTTGGAAGGCACTGTTGGGTTTGGGCTGGAAGGTACCTTATATACTGTGGGGGCTCAAGACCGTCACATGGTTTTTCAAACTAGTGAGCTTGGTATATGCTGGTAAGAGAAGGGCACGTAAGCGCAACCCATTTGTGAGAATGGGAGGAGCCACTCTAAGAAGAACCTGTTTTGTCTCCCTAATGCGGAGCTGCCCTTCTCCAGTTCTCACATTCACAAATCCCCCTTCCAGGCTTACCCTCGCCCCCATCATCATTTCTCATTTATTGGCTTTCTATTTCTTCTTGACTAATAATCTTGTATTATTTTTATAGCCCAAGGAAGGACTGCAGCCAAAATGCCACTTTTAATCTCTTTTTCTGTTTCCAGCCTGCATTTTGCTAATCCCTTTTTCTTATACTGTTTGCAATTAACGTATCCCATTAGTGTCCCAGACTATCAATGTTTAATTTGCTCAAAGGATTAATGTTGAAAAATGTATTAGTGCTAATACATAGTAAATGAGAAAGGGATTCCATTTATGCCTTTGACATCAGCACTTTCAGTGGAAACAAGGACAACCAGATCACCTGGAATTCTAACTAGGATTTGGTAATGTGTGGAACTAAGTTTGTCTGCCTCCTTAAGTAGACAGTGAATAACTCATTAAAACTTTTTTCCAAAGTTCAGGTTCCGAGTATCAGTGAATCTACTTTACTTTAGTACTGATCAAGTTGTCTGTTATCACCCATAATGTTTCTGGGTTATAAATGATAGCACCACTGTGGCAACCCAGCCTGGTTCAGGAGGGGAAGCCGCGACTGACACGGTCAGAATTGGATATGGCCACCAAACATATTTTCACATGGCTGGGCCACTGGGGCCGACCCCCAAGCTGTTCCCAGCCCCCTATCCTCTGCCATGATGGACTGGATCTGGCCTGGGCCATGGTGGGCCATAACAAACATTCTGGCCCTCTCTGGCCTTTTGGGGTGGAGGCTAGCACAAAAACTAATGTGTTGGTGGCTTGCCAGCCAAAGCTGACCACAGTGGGCCTAAGTGAGCTACTGTCATGTTTGTGAACACCCTATGTGGCTATATGGCTTTGCAATAGTAGGTTGCGTGGACTGCCTAATTAATCTCTGACTACAGTAGTAGAACCCTAGGCTGTATTTGGTGCAGGAGCAGGAAAGTGTGGAAAGAACGCTTTAAGTAAACTTTGTACTTCCTTCTTTCTTCCCTCCTTCCAGCCTCCTGGGGTACAGTGGCTCAGTGGATAAGACACATCCCATGAAGGTTGAGGGCTCAGGTCCTATTTGTATTCAAACTGAACTGTAGCCTCAGTAGTTCATCTGGGTGCCATAAATACCCAATCAACTGCCTGACCCTATTTACATACTATAGCACTTTCAGTGTTCACTGTTCAACATGTTTTACAATCCTGATCTAGTTCACCCTGACACCAACCCTGCGAGGTAGGTCATTATTATTCCCATTTTATAGATGGGGACCTGAAGCTGAGCGACCGTGATCTGCTCAAGGTCACCCAGTGTGCTCATGGCTAAGACTGGATTTGACAAAAAACAGTGCAACAGCACATGGCCGGCAAGCTGAATGGCCAAAATGAATATTGCTATAACAAGATATATAGGTGTGTGTGTGTATGTAAAACAAACAATCAATAAAAACAACAATATTTATTGTACATCTGTGTCTAAACAAAACAACATGAAACATATAATAATTCATATCCAGAAACAATTCCATACAAACAATAATGGATGATGTCAATACTCATTAGATCTACGAGATCCCAAGTTATATTCTCATTTCAACCTGCACTCTTGTCGACGCACCCCCCAATTAGACACAGACACATTATCTTGGTATTAAACAGGCCGCACTCTTTATTCAATAACAACAAAAGGCAGCTGGGGATTGCTCAATGCAATTTGGGTGCAGTATGCCATGTTGACTAATCTAAAATTATTAACTGTGGTACTGCCCGGA
>QEPC01009481.1:912817-923487 GCA_003113815.1 Sphenodon punctatus | reverse complement strand
GATTCTGACTATGGAATATGTGTGAAAACTTATGACATTTCTTTGTTTTTGTACATATACACCCAACTGCGAATTGTTTAAGTAGTGGAGCTGTGGAGGGCCAGGCCATGGGAACCCCACATTTTATTTTTGCCCTAAGACTGCAAATTCTAAGGCTGACCTGTTCCTACTGCAGAAGTTCTGCTTATGTGTAATAGCCTTTGCACAACTGGAATCCAGGATGCTACAGCTATCTGTTAAAGCTGAACACAGAATGAACTTGTCAGTCACACGAACAAGCAGAAGAGCAAAATGTTAATACTACTTTCTCCTCCAGCCTCCTAAGTGTTGTTCTTGCAAAACCATCTGTTAATTTAGGTAAGAATAGAAGACATTCCAAACCAATGGCCCATCCAGCCTGAACTCTGACAGTGGCCAGTTCCAGCTCCTTCAGAGAAGAGCAATAGGTCATAATGGGAATGACATATTTCTGTTACTCAGCCCCAACCAGCTTGACTAATAGACATTTATGGACCTTCTAAGAACTTCTTGAATCATTTTTGTAAGCCAGTTATGCTGTTGGCATCCACAACATCCTCTGGCAATGAGTTCCACAGATTAATTGAAGTTCAAGTGAAAAAAGTACAGAATTAACTTTGTGTATGTTTTTCTCACTGATTGTAGGAATATGTAGCTTTTCGGATCCAGATTCACAGCAAGGGTAAATAGGCATGGCTCCATGACAGCTGAGAATCTGACCCTATGATAATATTCTATATAGTACACAAACCATTTCCTAGCCTTCCATTCTAGCTGCCTGCTTTAAGGTGCAGATAAAACATGTAGATCCTTGTCAGGTCGACAAGGACATTTGATTTTAAGACAGAGTACATTATGGAGTATTTTCCATAGTTAATACAAACAACCAAAAAGCGTGTTAATCTCTCATCTAGTGAAATGACCAGCTGCATAGAAGGGTTCCCTCATCCCTTTAATATTAATGGGAAATAATTTCAAGCCAACCTTAATATGTAGCTTGTTTATAGATCTTACAATTAGCAGTCATTATCTGATATGAAGATGATACCAAATTTATGGCTGTTGATTTATGCTGTTAAATGGGTGTTAAGAAAATGTCACTTCATATATCTCAGTTAGGGGGTTTGTTGACATTAGAAAATAATTGAAACAATTTGGATGGTGCTTTAATGGTCAGCTATGGTGCCTTGCTTTAGAAAAGTCCCTCACATGCAATTTGACATCAGGCTCTGAATACAACCCAATTTCCTTAAATTGCTGTCATTGTTCCTGTTGCCATTAGTATCTAGTTAGCCTGTGGCTTGCTGTTTTTCTTCCATCATTTCTCTAACTTTTGATCACCACCAAGTGATCAACGTGCAGAATGGCACCGGTGGCCATTTTGTGCATGTGCAGTGATTTTTTTATTTTTATTTTAATTTTTTTTAATTACAAACCCAACTGGGGCTCCATTTGTTTTAGTAACTAATAAAAACAAATGAATTTCACATCCCTAGATTTTAGCAATGTTATGTAGAGAGAAGCAACAAGCTTTAGCAGCAGACTTGATATGAGATGGAAGGAGGGATCAAAGATGAATCCACGGCTAGGGGCTGGATGGTGACACCATCCATGGAAATATGGGGGGAGTAGAGGAAGAGGGTGAGGAAGGAGACTTTATGATGGAAATAGGGTCACGGAAGACAACTGATAATAAATCCTTATGAGTGTAAGCCCTTTTACAGTCTATCTCAAGGTGAAACAAAAATACAATGGTCAGAATTGTTTATTCTTTTTTTATGGTAATTTTCTCTGTCAGCCTGGAAATATTTAGTTCTTTCTCTTAAAAAGAAGAGTTTTCAACAAGCTCTACCATGCTAGGCCCAATCCCTAGACTGCAGGAGGCATGCAGTCCAAAGAGCCTCTCTCTCAGGTATACCTCCTTTCCCAAGCGGAAGTGGGTTTTTTCCCAGCAGCTTATCATTAGCAGTGATCAATCAGGAGTATCTGGGTTGCTCAGACACCAAAAAACCCCTCTGGGTGGGTAATGTTTAGAACTCTCCGCTTGATGGATAGTGAATAGCCACTCACCAAGCTGCGTGTTGATGTGGCAGCGTTGCCAATCAGCCCTGCATGCAAAAGCTGGTAGCTTCGGCACTAATCCAATGGTTGCTATTACTGAACAGGGTATGTAAACCCCATGATAGAAGGAAAAACAAGATATCACCAGGAAGCAGAACAGATAAAACTCTTAGTTTATAGGTGTTAACAAATGAGACATTGCCCCACATTAACCCACATTAGTCCTGGATTCATCTGCTCATCTATCATGTGGCCACCAGATGTTCACCCTGGGGCTGCCCTAGAGCCATTCCACACAGTGTCAACCAAGGAATGTGGATCCCACTGTGCGGGAAACTCCAGGCAAATCTGGGGCCACGGGCATCCACAGGGCCTTCTCCAGTGTGTTGGGACATGTGTTGCCTCCACATGTGTTCTGCATCATGGAGTCACGGGCACAACCTAGACTGTTGCTAGAGTGACCGCAACTTGGTGGTGGAGGGGGGGCATAGCACAGGTGGACTTTGGCAGGGAGGAACAACCCAGCATGTTTGGACAACAACTCCAATGTTTGGAGGCCGTGGCGGATTGGAAGAGGCAGAGCAGACTGAGACTAAATCCCGATAAGACGGAGGTGATGGTGGTGGGGAGGGCAGGGGAGGTTCTGGCCCCCCTTGGGGGGGGTCTGTCCTCCTGTTACCCAGCAGGTTTGGAGTCAGGGGGTGGTGTTCGACTCGGGTCTCCGTCTGGATCGGCAGGTGGAGGCGGTGGCTAAGACCACCTTCCGCCAGCTATATCTGGTACGGAGACTGTGCCCAAACATTTCCAGGCCCGACCTGGCCACCTTTATCCATGCCTTCATCACCTCGAGGTTGGACTACTGCAATGCGCTCTACGTGGGGCTTCCCTTGTTTCTGGTTCGGAGGCTGCAACTGGCTGCAGAATACGGCGGCCCATCTCCTTATGGGGACTGGGCGACGGAAGCACATAACACCAGTGCTCCGTGCTCTGCACTGGCTGCCTATAGTGTACCGAGCCAGATTCAAGGTGTTGGTATTGATCTATAAAGCCCTCATACCCCGGGAACCGCCTCACCCTCCATGCCTCAGAGTGAATCCTTCGGTCCACTGGGGGCACCTTCTTGGAGGTTCCCCGGGTGAAATGGGGGGCTACAATGGAGAGGGCATTTTCAGTGGCCGGGCCACGACTTTGGAACTCCCTCCCAGAGGAAGTCTGCCTGNCGTCTAGTGAAATGACCAGCTGCATAGAAGGGTTCCCTCATCCCTTTAATATTAATGGGAAATAATTTCAAGCCAACCTTAATATGTAGCTTGTTTATAGATCTTACAATTAGCAATCATTATCTGATAAGAAGATGATACCAAATTTATGGCTGTTGATTTATGCTGTTAAATGGGTGTTAAGAAAATGTCACTTCATATATCTCAGTTAGGGGGTTTGTTGACATTAGAAAATAATTGAAACAATTTGGATGGTGCTTTAATGGTCAGCTATGGTGCCTTGCTTTAGAAAAGTCCCTCACATGCAATTTGACATCAGGCTCTGAATACAACCCAATTTCCTTAAATTGCTGTCATTTTTCCTGTTGCCATTAGTATCTAGTTAGCCTGTGGCTTGCTGTTTTTCTTCCATCATTTCTCTAACTTTTGATCACCACCAAGTGATCAACGTGCAGAATGGCACCGGCGGCCATTTTGTGCATGTGCAGTGATTTTTTTTTTATTTTTATTTTAATTTTTTTTAATTACAAACCCAACTGGGGCTCCATTTGTTTTAGTAACTGATAAAAACAAATGAATTTCACATCCCTAGATTTTAGCAATGTTATGTAGAGAGAAGCAACAAGCTTTAGCAGCAGACTTGATATGAGATGGAAGGAGGGATCAAAGATGAATCCACGGCTAGGGGCTGGATGGTGACACCATCCATGGAAATATGGGGGGAGTAGAGGAAGAGGGTGAGGAAGGAGACTTTATGATGGAAATAGGGTCACGGAAGACAACTGATAATAAATCCTTATGAGTGTAAGCCCTTTTACAGTCTATCTCAAGGTGAAACAAAAATACAATGGTCAGAATTGTTTATTCGTTTTTTTATGGTAATTTTCTCTGTCAGCCTGGAAATATTTAGTTCTTTCTCTTAAAAAGAAGAGTTTTCAACAAGCTCTACCATGCTAGGCCCAATCCCTAGACTGCAGGAGGCATGCAGTCCAAAGAGCCTCTCTCTCAGGTATACCTCCTTTCCCAAGCGGAAGTGGGTTTTTTCCCAGCAGCTTATCATTAGCAGTGATCAATCAGGAGTATCTGGGTTGCTCAGACACCAAAAAAACCCTCTGGGTGGGTAATGTTTAGAACTCTCCGCTTGATGGATAGTGAATAGCCACTCACCAAGCTGCGTGTTGATGTGGCAGCGTTGCCAATCAGCCCTGCATGCAAAAGCTGGTAGCTTCGGCACTAATCCAATGGTTGCTATTACTGAACAGGGTATGTAAACCCCATGATAGAAGGAAAAACAAGATATCACCAGGAAGCAGAACAGATAAAACTCTTAGTTTATAGGTGTTAACAAATGAGACATTGCCCCACATTAACCCACATTAGTCCTGGATTCATCTGCTCATCTATCATGTGGCCACCAGATGTTCACCCTGGGGCTACCCTAGAGCCATTCCACACAGTGTCAACCAAGGAATGTGGATCCCACTGTGCGGGAAACTCCAGGCAAATCTGGGGCCACGGGCATCCACAGGGCCTTCTCCAGTGTGTTGGGACACGTGTTGCCTCCACATGTGTTCTGCATCATGGAGTCACGGGCACAACCTAGACTGTTGCTAGAGTGACCGCAACTTGGTGGTGGAGGGGGGGCATAGCACAGGTGGACTTTGGCAGGGAGGAACAACCCAGCATGTTTGGACAACAACTCCAATGTTTGGAGGCCGTGGCGGATTGGAAGAGGCAGAGCAGACTGAGACTAAATCCCGATAAGACGGAGGTGATGGTGGTGGGGAGGGCAGGGGAGGTTCTGGCCCCCCTTGGGGGGGGTCTGTCCTCCTGTTACCCAGCAGGTTTGGAGTCAGGGGGTGGTGTTCGACTCGGGTCTCCGTCTGGATCGGCAGGTGGAGGCGGTGGCTAAGACCACCTTCCGCCAGCTATATCTGGTACGGAGACTGTGCCCAAACATTTCCAGGCCCGACCTGGCCACCTTTATCCATGCCTTCATCACCTCGAGGTTGGACTACTGCAATGCGCTCTACGTGGGGCTTCCCTTGTTTCTGGTTCGGAGGCTGCAACTGGCTGCAGAATACGGCGGCCCATCTCCTTATGGGGACTGGGCGACGGAAGCACATAACACCAGTGCTCCGTGCTCTGCACTGGCTGCCTATAGTGTACCGAGCCAGATTCAAGGTGTTGGTATTGATCTATAAAGCCCTCATACCCCGGGAACCGCCTCACCCTCCATGCCTCAGAGTGAATCCTTCGGTCCACTGGGGGCACCTTCTTGGAGGTTCCCCGGGTGAAATGGGGGGCTACAATGGAGAGGGCATTTTCAGTGGCCGGGCCATGACTTTGGAACTCCCTCCCAGAGGAAGTCTGCCTGGCCCCAGGTCTGGTGGCATTTCATCGAGCCTGCAAGACCTGGCTGTTTGCCCAGGTCTTTGGAGGGAGGGTTGGGTAGTTGTGGGTATGGGGAATGTGGGGTGGTGGTGGATATGAGGACTGTTTTAAAATGTTTTGATGATGTTGTTTTTTAAATATTGTTTTATGAATTTTATTGTTACTGTTATTGTAAGCCGCTCCGAGATGCCGTAGGCATGAAGGGGTGGCTAATTTTTTTAAATAAATAAATAAATATAAATAAAATAAAATATGTTTCACTCTTCATGTGGGACCTGCGAGAGGTGGCTGTATGGGAGCTGCGTGGAGCCATTATAGGTTCCAGTGGGCTCCCAGCCCCTGTATTATCACCCTATACCTCTTATTTGTAATGCTCTAGTAAAAACCTGTATTGTCAGAGTCTACAAAGATTGGAAAGCAATAACATGAAGTGGACTAAAGAGTTAATGACAATACTAAATTCTCTGCTGCATTAAGATAATAGTTTGTGCTATCTGAAATCTTGGTTACAGGAAAAGAGAATTAGTCTTATCGTTTTACATCTGCTCCAGGATTAGAAATCCCTGCTTTGCTTTTCTCGTATTGGGTGAATTGCATGATTCAGAGAACAATTCTGCACCCGTTTCAATGATGTAAATGGGACTTACATCAGGACTAAAGGCTAGTGCTGGCACAAAGCAAATTGGGGATAGTTCTGTTAGGCTCCCCTCTACTTTATCTACTATGAACTTTCTCTTTTCCATAGTATTATTAAATCACTTAGTGATTACTGCCAATATCAGAGTATAAGTGGCACAGGGAAGGGCAACTGGGGCATAGTGAGACATTGGAATCAGGGCAGCAAGGAGCCAAGAGCAGGGCTGGACCAAGGCAGGAGAATAAATGGGCCTGGTTGGCAAACTGGGAAGTATAGAACAGCCAGGCAGGCTGAAAACAGACACATCTGGGAGGTTAAGAGCAGGACTGGTAGACAAGCAAGGCCAGGAAACAGTGACACAGTCGGGCTGGGCTGAGGATTGAGGCACAGCCGGGAAGCAAGGAGCAGGGAACAAGAGGAAGGCTAGGGAGTAAGGACAAGGAAACAAGAGCAAAACAGGGACAGGAAGCAAAAGTGTTGTTTTGTCTAACTTCCTGTGGCTGCTGAGTAGCTTTATATCTGGATGGGCAGACAATCAGGAAGCTGGGTGGGTGTGGCAAAGGAGCTAGAAGAGCAGTTTCTGGGTTGCTGTCAAGGTGCAGCAGTGGTGCTGCAATGCCAGTCACTGCCCCAGAACGTCAAGACCCACAGCCTGACATAGAACCTTAATGGGATAGAACTTTAACATGTACAAAATGAGGTCTTACTCACAGGTGCAGGTGATATTTCACCTTCATTTCATTTATTATTTCTTTACTACCCCTCTCGCTGATCACTGCTCGAGGCGGTTTACAAAACATTTTAAATATACAATACAATACATGAAATAACATAATAAATAGTCAAAATACATAATCAATACCAATTCCATCAACACATATAAATACATTAGCCCCAGGACAGAAAAATACATCACTATATTTCCCACATTCACCCCACCCTATACCCCCCGGACCTCTCTCTCATCGGGGTACCATTCCACCCCTCCTCTCACCAGGGGTGCCAAAGACCCGTCCCTAACTAATTCCCCCTTCACCCTCTCCTCTCCCAGGGAGCGAAAGCTATCACCCCATAACCCACACACCAATTCCTGAGGCTACTGATTACTCAACCAAAACCACCACCTAACAAACATCGCTGCCTCCCCTCAAAACCTCCCCCACCATCCTCAATCTCTTTGGTTGCGTCCCTTCAGATATGAGGCTGTTAATCAGGAAGAACAATTTATTATTATTGCTGTTGTTGTTTGTTGTATTTATATAGCGATAGCAATGTACCTGGTGCTTTACTCCTGTGAAGTCTCACTCACAGGAGCAGCTGATAAGAGTGAACGTTTATTAGAGAGAACAGCCTCAGGACTGCAAACTCTGTCTCTGCAACTGGTCAGATAAGCACAGTCATGAGCTAATAGCCCCCATCTCCTCCATACCCACTTTTGTTAAGAGTGGGAATAACCTCCCTGTGGCAGGCCTTACCTGCCTTACCCAGAGGTAAGTCGTGACAGGATCAGCTCTTGGGCTAACCAGCACCCTGGCCATTAACTAGGTGTGCTACAGCAGACAGTGGCTGAAATAAGCCTATATAAGGAGAGATAAAACATAGAAGGAGAGGTGGGAAAAAGAAAGTCTAGGGCTTGTCAGGGCAGAAGTCCCCATGAGGGAGTGTCAGGGACTGCTCCAAGGATGGAGGGGAATACTCCACTGGAAATGTTGTAAATTGAGAGCATGCGGTGACAGTATGGTTGTGCTTCATTAATCTGCCCATCCCTGGATCAACTCACAGATGCTAGGCTCCTGAGGGCCAACCTGCTCCACTTCCATTTTGCCTCACCACACAACCCTCTGCTTTTGTGACCAAAAAGGAATTGGTGGGTAAATTGCATCCTATCACCCGCTTAACCTAAGAGATGTTTTTTGCCCAGAAGAGTTCCAGTCTACAAAGCCAATAGTTTAAGGAATAGAAAGAGCTATTGTCTCCATTTTACAGATGAAGAGCTGAGAACAACAGTGCAATCTTCTTGGTGGATAATGTCAGTGCTTGCAGTAAGCACAATTGTGGGTATGGGACTCCCACCCAAATGACCTACTTCTGTGGGTGCTGTCTTTGCAGTGGATCATGCCCTCTGAAATATGAATGGACCTCCTGAAGTCATTCAGGGAGTTCTGTGGCAGAGTCATGATTTGAAGGTGAATCTTCACTAAAGCTGCATTCCCATCTGTGGCGGCGGTGGCGACAGAGAGAGTGCTGAGGGAAGACGTGGCAGCGGGGAGGAGCCGGATGACAGGAAAAGAGACGGTGCAAACGGGGATCTGCCACAGCTTCTCTCGCGCATGTCAGGGTGCAAAATCCTGCCCTGACATGCGCGAGAAAAGCCGCAGCAGATCCCCATTTGCACCCGCTCTTTTCCTGTCATCCAGCTCCTCCCCGCTGCCACGTCTTCCCTTGCCACTCTCTCCGCCGCCACCGCAGATGGGAATGCAGCCTAACTGAGAGCACAAGCCTCCATCTATTAATGGTGGAAGAATGCTCCCTGAGTCTAAGCCTAGTTCGCTAATCACAAGAACATCTTTCGTTCCCTAATGGAACAAATTTGCATTTCATCAAACAAATACAAATATTTCCTTCCAGTGATTAAGACATCCTCCCTTTAAATTAGGGCCTTTTTACATGGATGGAGGTGGGTGGGGGGATGGGTGTTACATGGATACATACCCACCTCCACCCACGGAGCCTCCTCCGGTTTTCCAGAGGGCACTTGGGTGGAGATGGGTGTGCGATGGGTGGAGGTGGGTGTTGCGCAGGAGCACGCATGCACCCCCACACATCCTGCTCGGTGTTCACACGGGCGAACACTGAGCGGACACCCATCCCGCCAACCACTGCTGGCCATTTACACGGACAAGCCCCCCGCCACACACCCGCCTGAACACCGAGTGGGGGGAGGGCATCCGTGTAAAAACAGCACTAGTATGAGGAAATGTGCAAAGTATGTGATTGCACTAGTGTTCGAAGACTAGAGAATTCAAAAACAAAGTATGTTTTTTTCATATCCTTTGCATTTACACTAATAGGAGAAAAATCCGATTATGCAGCATCTTTCTTACACACCCTGCTCTTTAAGGTGTTATATTAAATAATGTCTGCTTCATAATTGTTGTGGAAAAGTTGCATACCCACTGAATTTGATAGCTAATAAAGCTAACAAAACTACAGGAAGCTATTTTGCATCCAGGAGACCCGATTCTGAATTGTAAAAAGGAGGGTTGTAGAAGTAAATAACATTTGCATTTGTAGTTCAAAAAATGCTACAGCTGTTACAGAGAGCAGCTGTTGGATTTGGGAAATATACTTTAGTACAAACAGCCATGCTTTGCTGTTGATAGACGATGAAAGGCGTAAGCAGTTTATCTGTAAGGTATGTTAGTTATTTACTCAGAAAAACTGCCCTGGTTTAATGTTAGACTATGAATATTTTATATTATTTTAAATTAGATGAACATAAGAGAAAAAAAATATCACTGCCTCTAGCCAGACTGAGTTATCTATAATATTAAAATGTGCACATTTAATTGAAGGCTGGTATTTCAGTTTTATGTCCTTAAGAAGCCAACTGGCAACACATTAAATGCGTATGGTATGCATTATAGATTGCTTTTAAACTGTATGGATGTGAGGGTTACATTCCTGCTGAAGTTGAAGATCATAAACACACATTATTGAAATTTATTTCTTCATCAACAATATATGTAAGACGTAACACATGGCAAAGTGAAGAATCCTCCAGATCTCTGTGTGTGTGTGTGTGTGTGTGTGTGTGTGTGTGTACATTTTTAGATGAGATGCTATCCTACATGACCACCCAGCAGCCATGGAGCCCACCACCCATCTGAAGGTGGAGCGGGGGGATGCGTCTTCCCGTGAGTCACGGAGTACACACTCATGGCCACTCATGGAGCACTGCCGCAAAATCCAGAATACTTCACGGCAATAGCTCCATGGCAACAGATGGCCATGGAGAGCCCCTGCCCATAGGAACTGGACTGGCCAGCTATGCTAGCAGACCGGTCCATTTCTCCTGTGGGCAGGAGACACGGCCTTTGCAAATTGCAAGAACTGGCAGGGGGCACTGAGAGCCCAGGTTCCTCAATGCTCACACCGGGGACATGTTAATTGCAAAGGCCACCCTGGCGTGCTTCTCCTCCCCCATGGTCTGTGGCAGAGGGTGGAGGCTTGCTTCCATGACCAGGGTAGCCACACTGGGAGTCACCTGTTTGAATCCCTCCCCACACACTCCACCTGAGTGGGTGCTTCATGACAGTGCCGGTCAGTGGCCATGGACT
>QEPC01009481.1:882133-893243 GCA_003113815.1 Sphenodon punctatus | reverse complement strand
TCTTTCCTAAACAGATGCTTCCGACTTCCCAGTAACAAGTGGGGGAGAGAAGTTGGGGTGACCACAGCACAGAATGAGGATATTTGATTGACACTGTTGCTGGCCAATTGGTATCACAAACAGATGTTATACCACAATGACACGTAAGAGAATCCCATTCCCTGAATAGGCTGTGCAGGCTTATGAAATTGGAACCCTTTATCACATCTTTCTGTTATTTAGCAGAGATGATCCTGAAGGTGTGAAATAAAGCTTTGCCAAATTTCATGTACAGTGGTAGGGCTACAAAGATGTTACAGTCAGACATACCTTTAAAAGTGAATTGCTTATACCACCAGGACCCTTTATCAAATCCTTCTGAACATTGGCATAGATAGTAAACATTAGGAGAGGTATACATATGACATGTTTTAGTCACATTAGATGGGACTCTGGGAGACAAATAAGTTACAGCCAGGAATGTACATGCAGAGTTTTGCAAAATAACATAATTCGACCACTTATAAAACTGGATTCCTTTATTCAATCTTTCTGAAATGTAGTTCACGTAATGCCTTCCATTGGATGTACATTCCCTCCAGATTTCATCACAATAGAATGAAAAATAAAAAAGCTAAAGCCAAAAATGTGTTTTCTATTGAAACCAATGGAAATCGAAAGCAAAAGCAAAAATAAAAATGAAATTTTGATATTTACAAAAACAAAAATGAAAGATTTAAATAACAAAAATGAAAAATGAAAAATAATAATGAAACAGGTCTGTGGTGCACACCTCTAGCAGTAGTGGCATGAAGCTGCAGCCTCAGGCACATTAAGTGGAGGGAGGGAGAAGCACTGTGGGGAGGAAGGAGGTGAGAGGGTGGTACAGGGCAGAGGATGGTGACTTGGGAGCCCAACTCCATTTCTTTCACCTGGGCCCATTCCATCCTAGCTACATCCCTTCCAACAAAGAAGGGTTTGGAAAGTGAGTCTATAAGGAAAGGAGGAAGGAATTGGGTATGTTTAGTCTAGCAAAGAGAAGACGGGGGGAGGGGGGAGAAAAGATAATATCTTCAAACATCTAAAGGGTTACCACGAAGAAGATGGCAAGGAACTGTCCTTCATTGAAACAAAGGACAGGTCTAGAAATAATGGGCTCAAATTTCTGCCAGTCAAAAGTCAAAGTTTTATTAGGTCAAGCCAAAGGCTATAGCACAAATGAAAATACAAATCCAAAAGACCCCCAATTGGTCTTCCGACAGTAAAATAGATACAAACATATCTGCTACCCTACTACAAAAGTATAAACAAGATTTTCAAATATCTAGTTACCTACATACTAAATCATCCAAAACCCTCTTAGTTTGAAATTCAATAAATGACTGCCTCATAGCAATCGCTTGTACAAGAAACTTAGCCACTGAATGTAAATGGGTAGAATTAGTGAGTGCATGAGTCAGTAGACCATGGGAGGACCTACCCGGATAATCTTTTAAGAGGGTACACAAATATTTCCCCCTCAGAGCGTTGTACAGATGACATTCAAATAAGACGTGCTGAGCAGTCTCAACAGTTGTACCATCAAATGGACATAGCCTCTCTGAGAAAGGTAATCCTTCCAATCTCCCCTCATACACCCGAGAAGGGAGAGCATTAAGTCTCGCACGCATGACCAGATAGTTAGCCCTCGGGGAGATGGTAGCTACCAAGTACTCTGCCATACACCCTACCTCTGGTCCCCAAAGATGGTAATCACGGAGATGGAGGGTTGCGTTTACTGCCGCAAAATCCTGCTGCCTAGCCACATCCTTAAGGCAAGACAGCACCTCTCGCAAAGCACAGTCTGGCTGCTTCCTTTGTATATACTCCAGGGAAAATCCCAACTTCCCCAAGAACCCTTCTATACTGACCGACCAGGCATCCCTAAATCCATCTTTGCTCAGGTAGGCATCCAGTCCCTTTCCATTCTGGCCAGCTTTACAGCTGGAAAACCAGAACTTCAGAGCAAATTCCCATGCCACTGAATCCCAATCTTGCTGCCCTACCTCCAACCTGATAGCGGCAGCCGGTGTACCCCTTGGGACTCTAAGCAGCCTTTGCAAAAATGCAAACTGGATCCTACCCAAGGGATGATTATTCAAGGGTTTCCACAATTCAACCCCATAGAAAAGGGCTGCCCTCACCTTTGCATTTAAAACCTGTATCACTGAGTTTATTGCCATTTTATCCATTTTACGGAAATACCTGGTTAATGCCAAAGCAGGGCCCTTAGTAGCACTTACTGCTCTTTTCACATGGTCCGACCACTTCCCCATCTTCTGAAAGTAGAGCCCCAGGTATTTAAAATGGGAAACTTGTTGAATCTGGATATTTTCAAGTTCCCACTTATAGACCTTTCTTTCATTGGAAAACACTACTATTTTAGATTTCCCATGATTTAATTCCATATTATTTAACCTACAATATTCTCCCACTTCTTGCAGTTGCCTAGTCAAACCCACCTTTGTCTGCGATAGAACCACCAGGTTATCTGCATATAGCAGGCAACCCAGAGGCCTGTTCGCTCTGGGGGAAAAAATTCAGGCCTGGCCAAGAGTGGGGCTATGTCATTAAGGTACAGGTTGAACAGGGTGGGGGCAAGGACGCATCCCTGTCTAACCTCACAATATGTGTCAACCTTCCCTGTAAGATGTCCTTCCTGATCAACTCGTATCCTAAGTGACGTGTCCAAATGAAGATTATATAAAAGCATCAAAAGTCTCCTGTCCATTGCAGATCGACTCAGCTTATCCCATAGTCGATGTCTGTCGACCATGTCAAAAGCGGCTCTAATTTCTGCCAGTTAGATATAGTATGGTGGCTTCGGTCGTACATTTTGAACTCCGACATGGCCACCATTGTCTATGCCTTCATCACCTCAAGACTGGACTATTGCAATATGCTCTACAAGGGGCAACCCTTGGTGACAGTTCAGAGACTGCAGCTGGTGCAGAATGCGGCGACCCGTCTCCTCACGGGGGCGGGACACTGTGCGCATATAACACCTGTTCTTCACTCATTGCACTGGCTGCCTATAGTCTTCTGGGGCTGATTCAAGGTATTAGTTCTTACCTATTAAACCCCTAAATGGTCTGGGCCCTGCCTATCTGTGGGACCGCCTCACCCCCCAGTTTCTGAATTGGCCTCTGCAGTTGGCTGGAGATGCCCTTCTTGAAGTCCAGCAAGGGGTGACATTGGAGAGGGTGTTCTCAGTCGTAGCACCATGGCTGTGGAACTCCCTTCCGGTTGAGGTCCGTTTGTCTCTGGATCTTCCCTCCTTCAGGTGCCAAAGCAAGACCTGGTTGTTTTGTCAGACTTTTGGTGGTGGAGATGGCTAGTGAGAGGGGGGTTAGAGTTAGGGTTACAGGTATGATTTTGAGGCCTTTTGATATGGTGTTATATTTATATTTGTATTTATCTTTATATTTATTGTTATACTTATTCTGTCTTGCTCATTATTTTATTGTAAGTTTCCCCGAGTTACCAGAGGCAGGATGGCATGGGATATAAGACTTAGTATAAGTAAATAAATAAATTACAGGGAGGCAGATTTCAGTTAAATATCAGGAAAAGTTTTCAAACTGTAAGATCTGTTTTGGCAATGGAACAATTTGTCTAGGGAGGCTGTGAGCTTTTCATCACTGGAGGTTTTCAAAAAGAGTCTTAACAGTCATTGGGGATGTTGTTGTAGTCAATGTCATCCTGCATCCCTTGAGATCCCTTCCAGCTCTTATGATTCTGTATTTAAGACTGATGTTCCCAAACTGTAAGTCAGGACCCCCATTTGGAGCTCAGGAGTGTGTGCACTCCTAGATAGCATGGTCAAAAGTAGGAGCCCACAATACCCTCAAATGTAGGTGAGGATACCGTACACTCTCTTTTGAAGACTCAGATGTTGGCTGTTATTTTTTCTCTCAATCATTTGACAATGAATGAGCCTCTGGTGTGTATTGCAACAAACAGAGATGGGCCAAAAGCACCAATACCTGGTCCTATATGCTCTATGATTTGCTTGCTGTTGGATCAGAGATTCTTCTTAATCCAGAACAGGAAGTTATGGCTGCTTGGAACATGTTACTGGGATGAAGCCTTCCTGGACTGCACCTTAACAGCACAGTAATCTAGTTTATAAACATGGAGTCATAGCTCAAACTGACATGCATATTGGGATATCTACTCCTAGAGGTAAACAAGTGGCTTTGTTTACTTAGTTTAAAAGCTTGCGAGTTGTTCTCTACAGCACTGTCTGATAATTTATCTCCATCATTTAATAATAAAGAGCCAGGGATAGTAGATATACACAGGTAGTTAGAAAATGCATTGTGACTAAAGGCATTAGATTTGGAAAGTGCAGCAGGTTTTCTTTTCTCCCATTTTATTAAGATGTTTGATGGCCTTTCTGCAAAGAGATTATCTGATTTCATCTCCATTGTCTGCTTTTAAATTTCATCCCCCTGAAGCTTCAGCCTCTTTTGCTATGGAGCTTTTTTGTATTGTGTACAACATATCAGTATATCTGTTTGTTCTGATTAAATTGGGCATGTTATTTCCTGGCTCTTGGAAAGCACTTTGCTTTCTTTACAGGAGTCTGAGGGTGGCTGCGTTTGAAAGACTAGCTTACTGCAGCCATTTTTGATATGTGCATCATGTTCTAAGGATGTATTTTGAACAGTTGTTAGTTACTGCTGGGAGATTAATGTTTCTTCAGAGCTGTTACAGTTTTCTAACTTCAGACCTCAGGAAGGTTTCTATGTAAAAATTGTTGGATTGTGCAACAGTCACAAATAAAAGCCCATTGCAAGCCCTGCAAGCTTTTGTCGATGCACAAATAAGAGACAGGATGCCATTGTATGGATTTTAATGTGGTCGCACCCTTTATTAATCCAAATCAACAAATCAACTGAATAGGTGGGTGTGACATCACCTAGTGTGATCTTGGTCCAGTATCAAAACAGCACCACGTGCTAACATACAACTGCATCGGAGGGTCTCGATATACCCTTGATGACTCTCCCCCAAAACTAGAATGTCTCCTCTTTGTCAATCACTGTCTGCAGACAGAGGGAACATGGTCCACCAGGACCTGTGTAAGGAGAAGGTGCGCCACAGGTTGGGGACCATACATGTCCCTGTCACCCTCGCAGGTCACTGCTCCCATGGAGCCATGCCCCGCTTGCCATACCCTGCTATTGCGGTACGCGTGGCTTCCCCACCTCTTATGGAGATGACTCCTATCTTATCTCAAGCTAAAATCTGAACAGATACTGGACCCCCCCAAAGGGTGCGACAATTTGTAATAGCATCCTTAAAGAAAAAACATCCTCAAGCAGACACCGATTCTAATGGTCAGCCGAATTACCCCATACTGTAAGGAAAGCAAAAAACCAAGAGGGCCACCAGGCCAAAACTCATTGCCAAAAATTCCTTCCTGGCACATCTAATGTGACCGGTCGACACCACAGTATGAAGGGAGGGAGGGTGGGTGCTGCTTGCTTCCCTGCTCTTGCTGGAATGAGCAGGGAAGCGAGGAAACACTCGATGGTGCCACACCGCACGTGGGGTGGAGGCACCAATCACTGGTGCTTGCTTTTGCGCCATTCAGCAGGGGTTGCTTGGGCAACCCCTCCTAGCACGGCCACAGCTTGCAACTCCCTGCAGCAGGGGTTTGCAAGCTCAGACGTCCTGCCTCTTTGCAGAGGGGTTGACACGACAAATTCCTCCTGTCGTGGATTGCGGCGGGGGGTGCACAATATGGGGCTTGTCCAGTAGGTGGAGGGTCAGGGAATGAAACAAGTTTTTCCCCTCCTTTTCTCCTCTCTTCTCCTCTCTCTGTCCTCCATCTTGTCCCAGGCAGTCTGTACAGAATGGAAGCATATATTCTGAACTCTTAGTAAAGTTCTGTTTTGAAGAAACTTCTGCTGTGTGTTATTGAACAGAAAGCTAACTGTACAATAAAATATTTAATCGTATATTGAAAGAGACAAACCATTTGATGAAATAGTTAATCCATTCACTTCTAAGTGGTTTCTACATGAGTGAGTAACATATAAGACCATCAAAAGAGTATGGAGTCCCATTGAATTTAGAAACAACATCATGAAGACTTTCCCTTCTCTAGAGAGCTCATCATTTAGGATCACTACTGTTCCCTTGAATTTTACGCACAGTTACAAGATCTTGTTTGTCTTATAATTCTGTGTATACTTTTTACTCCATGTCTTTTTCAAGTGCTAGACCATAATTTTGAAACCCACTGATATACAGTTGATGCCAATTCAATGCCAGACACCCCCCACCCTCGCCCACGTGTGCGGGTAGTGGGGGCGTCCGTGTGAGTGCCATGGCCGGTGGGTGGGGGTGCGTTCATGCTGATGCACTCCACTCATCACCCAGGCACGGAGCAATGGGCACCAATGCCGGCTGTTCCATGCATGGAGATGGGTAGAGGTGGGTGGGGGTCTGTGAGAACGCACCCCCATGCATCATCCACTGTGCTGCCCACCCATCCCCCCCACGCACCCATGCCCATTAGAAAAGGGCCAGAGTGGGTGGGAGAAAGAATTGTTTTATTTATTTATTTTAGTTCCTTGAAACCTTTTACTTAATTTTTAAACATTTAGCAAGAAGAAATTCAAAACTTCTTCTCTCCCTTGAGCCCATTCCTTCTATAATATTTTGCTCAAAGTACTATTAATATTTTCTGATTATGCAGCAAAAAACTAAAAATGTCTCTTGAGCCACTAAAGCTGATTTAATTGGTTTGAGTATATGGCAAGCTATCTTCACATATCATTTATCAAATCCTGAGCATCCCCTCCCCTTTAACACAGATAAGCACCCAGGTGGAAAAGTGTGATTACAGCAAACTCACTGTTTGGGACCTTTTGCCTATAAAGATCCTGTATCATTCACAAGGTCACAGCAGTGTAAGAAGGAAAAGGACTAAAGCTGTTTGCATTTTCCACCTCCTCCGACTTGAGTGCTTCTTTTTGGCCTTAGAGTAACAGGAATATTAGCACTGACAGCTTTCCAGGTTGCTGCAAATTGATCTGAAGTTATATTTTTTTACTTTGTTCACTGGTGCTACTTTTCTCCCAACCTGCAGCTCACACCCTCACCAGGCAAAAAACAAGGGGATAAGAGCACAAGGATATAAAATATTCTTTTCTTGTGTATCAAAGACAAGTAGCATATTCACAAGGTCAGAGTTCCAATCTTTTTTTTTCCTGCAGGATTTCAATTCAGAGGCCCCTTGAGGTGTGTGAAGCTGAGTAGGTATCAGCTCAAAAGACTTTATTTTCTTTTGAAATTTCACATTATTTCCCACAGTAAGACTGCTTCAATAAGCTTTGTTTACTATTTACCTACAGACTTGTCTAACTTTGGGACAGCTTAGGAAACCAGCACTTGAAAACAAATGACTAGATGCTGGGAAAGTTGACACATAACATTCCATTAATGTTTGTTTCAGCTTCTGTGCTTTTAAAATCACTTAAATGTCAAGGTAAGAATGTAAAATAGATTGTTGAGCATGCGTGTCTCTTCCTGCCCCATTCTTCAATGATCCAGAATAGCACAACCTCTCCCCCAAAGTGGCCTAAAACAGTAACACCTATACTGTACTGGTGGCATCAGCACAGGGATTACATCAGCCTCTGCCACAGCTGCTAGTCTCACCTCATGTAGACAGGGGGATGAGAGTGCACAGAGGGTGTTTTGTTTTCAGATGAACAGGGAGTGGGCCAGAACCCTGGAGCAGGCACGTCGGTGACCCAAACCGGAGCTGCATGTACCCACGTTTTGGCTGCATTCAGACAGACAGCCCAACGTACAGGTGAATCGAGCGAGCAGGTACTGGCATCAAACACGCCTTCCCCCTGCCCTGGGAAAGTCCCGGCTTGGGAACACACAGACAGATGAGCCAACCCTTTGCTCCAGTCCCATGACTTGCTCTGGTGACCATGCCAATGGGATGTGGTGGCAGCAGCTGCTCTGGCCATTTGATCTGCCGGCATCTATGATCCAGGCAGGATTGTGTTTCGTTAGGGCTAGTGGGCCCGTTTAAATGGACAGAAGTTCCATGTTCACCTGTTGCCACAGGTTTCAGCAGCTCCCTTGGCAAGGTGTGCTCTGGGATTTTCTGGAGTGCCACCTGCAGGACTGCCCCTGAGCAGCCGCAGCTTGCTCCACTTTGCACATCTGGCAGTTGCTCTTCAAATGGACAGGTCAACCGGGGATGAACTGGGTTGGTGTGAGCAAACGTGGCGCAGCTGTCCATCTGTTTACACCCATAGAGTCAACTGACTACTCAATGACCCCAATTAGGGCAAATACACTGAGAAATAATTGGTGCCAGACTTTGGGTTATCTAGGGTTGCCACCTTCTCCCCGCTTCAACTCAAAGGGGGTGGGGCAAAAAGACTTTCCAGCCCTTTTCCAACATGACCATGATGCTCCACAAGAGATGGGGCCATGCCAGAGAGGGGGCAAGGCAAAGGATTCTAATGAAAAAGATCAGGAGAAAAACTAGAGACTCCTGGTCACATTTAACTCAAATGGATATTTCCGCTTGGCTCCATTGGTCTCCCAACCTTTGTGTTTAGTACATAAGGATCTAGGCTTCATCCCACCTCCCAACACCAGGGAGTTCTGGCAAACTATGCAGCATCTTGGCAACTGTGTTATAGGAGGCCATGGATTTATTGTACATTCACAACATGGCCATCAAGGATAGTTTCCTGGTTTTTGTTCCAGGGACACGAGTGAGCATCAGTTAGAATTTTTTTTCACATGATCACTGGCATGGAAGTTTTGTTCCAGGTTTCAACTTAGAAGCTATGGTCTCACCTTGCAACGATAGCTATCTAATGCAGGCATAAAAAGATATTTTAAAAATTACACTTCAATAGCTGTTTGGCCCTTCTGGAGACATATTTCCCAAGCTGGCCACAATAACTATCTTCAAAAAAGAATGCCCTCGCAGACATGTATTTCCACAGAGAATTGTTTAGATAAAAAACTATTCACATATGTAAATCCAGTTTGCAACAAATTTTAGGGAATATTTTTGGCAGAAAGATCTGAAAATTTAGACCTTAAATATGCATGTTTGTTCAGGATAATACTAACTCACTACATAGCATCCAGTATACTCTAATTATGGAATGGTATTCTTGCTAACATTATGGAATGTGAGCAGCAAGTTACAATATTGTCCTTCCAGTGTTTCTTTGCCAAATATTTACGAGAAAACGCAAAGCATATTTATTTGTTTTATTTATTTATTTTGCGTAGTTAATACTCTGCCCCTCCTGCAAAGCAGCTTGGGGTGGCTTACAATCTTAAACAAAATATAAAATGATTAAAAATATAAATCTAAATAAAAATACAAATATACATTCTATTAAATCTCCTAAAAAGGGGAAGTCATAAGAAATATCTATAAAAAAACCTTTTCCTCCCTAACCCTTAAGACTACCCACCCTACCCAACTGCCTTGTGAAAAGCCTGATGGAACAACCAGGTCTTACAGAATTGTCTAAAAGAGAGGAGGTCTGGGGCCAACTGGTCCTTCACCGGGAAGGAGTTCCACAGCCTTGGTGTGGCCACCAAGAACGCTCGCTCCATAGTGCTCCCCTCCCCAGGATACCTGGGGGACCTCGAGAAAGATGCCCCCAGTTGACCACAGGGGTCAATCCAGAGCCCGGAGTGTGAGGCAGTCCCACAGGTAGATGGGGCCCAGGCCATGTAGGGCTTTAAAGTTCCATACCAACATCTTGAATCAGGCCCAGAAGACTATAGGCAGCCAGTGCACTGGTGCACCGGTGTAATATGCTCCTGGTGACCTGCCCCCATGAGGAGACGGGCTGCCGCATTCTGCACCAACTGCAGCCTCTGAACCATCCCCATGGGTAGCCCTATGTAGAGCACGTTACAATTATTGTAGAGTTAGCTTTCTGTTGAATAACACACAGCAGAAGTTTCTTCAAAACAGAACGTTACAAAGAACTCAGAAGACATGCTTCCATACTTTACAGACTGCATGGGACAAGATGGAGGACAGAGAGAGGAGAAGAGTGGAGACAAGGAGGAAAAAAAAGCTGTTTTATCCTCTGACCCTCCCCCTACTGGACAAGCCCCATATTAAGCTTGCAGGGCTTGCAGGGCTTTTACTTGTGACTATTGCACATTCCAACACCCCTTCTCAACAGTCACTAGTCAAACCCACTAGGTTCATTCTTCTTAATAGCTTGTGATGACGTTTTCCTGCTAGTGGCTTCATGAACACATCTGCTCTGTAGGACAGTATTGCAGATCTATGAGTCCTTGTTTCTGTGAGTCTTTCAGGAAATGGCATTTTACATCAATGTGCTTGGTTCTGGGGTTGATTCTTTCTGTGTGCGCCAGCGCTATACATCCTTGGTTGTCTTCCAGGATCGGCGTGGGTCTGTCCAATTTTTGCCCCAGGTCTTTCAGAAGCTGTCGCAATCAGATAACTTCTTGGCTGGCGTGTGCTGCTGCCACGTACTCTGCCTCCATCGAGGAAAGTGTCACAAAGGCTTGTTTCCTACTTCACCAGCTGATGGGTCCTCCACCAAGCAAGAATAGGTACCCACTGGTAGATTTTTGGTCCAAATGGTCTCCATCCCAATTTGCGTCTGACACGGAAGTTGATGGGAGCCATATCTTGAGGTGCACAGTCCCTTTTAGGTACCATCAGACCCTCTTCACTGCGTTCCAATCCCTTTGGGTTGGGGCTGAGACTTGTCTACACAGTATACCTATTGCCACCACAATGTCAGGCCTTGTGATTGTGGCAATGTACAAGAGCTTTCCTGTCACCTTTCTGTATTGCTTATTGTCTGGCAGAAATAAGCTCGGTTCTTTGATCTCCTTTGGGTAGCTGGTTTCCATAGGGGCATTTGCTGCCTTCGCACCCTCATGCTGAAACTTTCGATTATCTCTTCTACTGTCTGTCTTTGGTTGAGAAGATAGCTTCCATCGTCTTCTCTTTCAATTTGTATTCCAAGGCAGTGTGTTATGTTACCCAGGTCCTTAGTTTCAAAGTCCTGATTTAAAGCTCTCATGATTT
>QEPC01009481.1:860773-874684 GCA_003113815.1 Sphenodon punctatus | reverse complement strand
CACACACACACACACACACACACACACACACACGGACAGACTCTTTCACACACACATACATACACAGACACACACCATCTCTCTCTCTCATACACACATGCACTCTTACACACACACATAGACACATTATCACATACACACACTCTCACTCACACATACACACTAGACAGACAGACAGACAGAGACACACCCACACCCACGTCGGGGTGGGGAGGGAGGGAACTGCCTCTGGATCCCCTGCCTGGTCACCTGCTGCTTCCACCACTGTTCAAAAGCCCCACACTGCCATGCACACTCCAGTTTCCTAGTCTTGCATGCTGGGACTAGATTTCCCAGCATGCCAGACTAGGAAATGTGGCAGCCCAAGTGTGCGCATGCAGTGATGCAGGGTCTTTGAGACAGTCAGTAGTGGCAGCAGCAGCAGCAGCAGCATCAGGCGAGCAAGTGGGCGGAGAGGGCAGTAGTTCATCCTCCATCTCCTCATCAAGGCTGCTGCTGAGGGGGCTCAAGCAGGCCAGTGGAGCAGCTAGTGGGCCGGTGCTGGTTTGCCTTGGCCACAGTCAAGGCCAAGCAAGGCAATATGGCTGTGGGGGCCTTTGGGATGTGGGACCTGGGCGGCCACTCCAATCCATCCCATAGTAGGGCCAACCATAGACCTAGAAGTGAAAAGATATAAATAATCCACAAGCAACTATGGGCCATAATTGTTATCACAATTCCATAATTCTATGTGAGTTAGTTGACCAGCATAAGTAGCAAATAATGCTGAGGTGAGAGCAAGTGTTCCTATACTGTCCAGAAATACCTACCTTTGGGGAGTGCTTGTTGTGACTGTTCATCAGTATTTCCTTACTATTAATTGATTCCATGCATCCGCTCTTGTCAAGATCAGTGTCTCTCAGTTTCCATCATTTTTCATCACGGCATGGATCACTAGATATTATTGTTTCACTGCACAGAGCCATCCAATCAGAGCCATCCAATCATGTGTGTGCAAGATGTTTTACAAACACTTAATGAGAGTGCCTGACTCAAATACCTTATTGAAAGAGACAAAAAGACAATGGTTGGAAGAGAGGGTTGCCACATATATAGATAGATTGATCACTTTGATAATTAGCAAAGATTGTGTTAGTCTCTCTCTCTCTCTCTCTCTCTCTCTCTCTCTCACACTCACACACACACACACACACACACACACACACACACACACACACACACACACACACAGAGTCTGGTTGGGGGTACTGTGGGCAGGGCAGGGGCTTGGTGATGATTTTGAGCTTTTTCTAATATCATGAGGTCTGAAAGAGTGACAGAAAAAGCTATGAGAGGATGAGCACTGATAATTGGAATGGGTTCAAAGGAGAGTGATAAAGATGGGCAGGGGTCTGGAAACCAACTTCTACGAGGGAAGGTTGAAGGAGCTGGGTATGGTTAGCCTGGAGAAGAGGAAGACTAAGGGGAGACATGATAGCCATCTTCAAATATCTGAAGGGTTGTCATATAGAAGATGGAGCAGACTTGTTCTCTGATGCTCCTGAGGGCAGGACTAGAATCAATGGGCTCAAATTACAAGAAAGCAGATTTTGGCTGTACATTGGGAAGAACTTTCTAATGGTGAGAGCTGTTTGACAGTGGAACAGACACTGCCTAGGGAGATGGTGGGCTCTCCTTCGCTGGAGGTTTTCAGACAGAGGCTGGACAGCCATCTGTCAGGGATGCTGTAGCTGTGGATTTCCTGCACTGGGCAAGGGGTTGGACTAGATGACCTCTGAAATCCCTTCCAACTCTAAGATTCTATGATTCTTTAATAAGAGAGGGAAAGACAAGGATAGAAATGAGAAACTTAAGAAGGAGAAAACAGAAGAAGAAAAGGGTATGTTGAAGGAGGCCAAATGCAGCCATGACTTTCCAAAATGGTTGCAATGCTGCCACCGCCATTGAGTATGCATGCACAGAACAGTACAATGGCCATTTTGTGCACATTCAGTAATCAGCCCAGGTTCCCAGCTCCCCAGAAGGGAAAAGGGGCATTGCACCTTCCAGTAGGGCTGGATGGCCTAGGTCAGGTGATGTCCTCTTTTATTTGACACCTTTTCAGTTCCTGAATCTGGCCCTTAAAGACTGAGCTCAGTGTAAAGGAGCAGAGATGAGGGGGGAAATCCATGGCATGGATCAATGATCTGGATCATTCTTCTCCTGAGCACACTCCTTAGGCACCTCCACCCCCAACTTTTATGCAGCCCTCAAAGCTAGTACTAATTTTCAAAGTGGTGCTTGTGTTGGAAAAGGTTCTCCTCTCTGATCTAGGGCACAGAGAGTGAGGGTAAAACTGTGAGGCCCATGGGGGACAATAAAGTCAGAAATGCCACTCCGCCACGTTAAGGCTGGGGGGGATGGAGCTGTACATCTCCACTGAGATGGTGAGACGGGGAGGCGCAGGGGTGCAGTGGGTGGGAACCAAGCTAAGCCCTGTCGGCTTTCCGACAATGCTGAGCCCAGGTGATCTTGTGAAACCACATCAGATTTTAAATAGCCCTGCTCACCATGTTTTGGATGCAGGCATTTGGGGAAGCCAGTTCAGGCAGAAGCCCACCCACCCATCCTTTGGGTCTAGCACTGCATGTGTAATGAGTTGCTGGCTTGGGATGAAAAGGACATTTTATTATTAACCATTAAGGGTCTGCAATTCATGTTCATTTTTTTAGTTGCTAAAACAAATAAAGCCCCATACATTTTTGTAACTAAAAACCTGAAAATGGATGAATAAGAGAACAAAATTTGTTTGCTTTCATTCATTTTAATTAAAAAAATTAAATTTTTTTTTTTTAAAAAAAATCACTGTGTGCACAAAAATGGCTGACAAACCATTTTGCCCATGCGTGCCCTTTTCCAAAATGGCAGCAGCGGCAGCATTGGCACCATTTTAGAAAAGGGCATCCAATCTGCACATGCACAAAATGGCCTCTATACATATGCAGCTGGTTGCCTTTTTCCAAAATGGTTGCAATGCTGCCACTGCCATTGAGTATGCATGCACAGAACAGTACAGTGGCCATTTGTGCATGTGCAGTAATCAGCCCAGGTTCCCAGCTCCCCAGAAAGGAAAAGGGGCATTGCACCTTCCAGTAGGGCTGGATGGCCTAGGTCAGGTGCTGTCCCCTCTTTCTGACTCCCCTACCTGCTTCCTAGGTGCAAGGGGGGTTGTACAATGGGCAGATGCAACACCAGATAGGGCCAGGCTTGGCCTCTGTAATGCTTTGGGCTAGGGAGAAATCTCCAGGTTAGTCAAGTAGGGGCTTTCCTTCATGGCACTGGACCTTGTTAGTCTTGAATACCTGTTGTTGTGTGCATTTAATAAAAAGGTTTGCTGCCCATTATACCCAATCAACTGCTAGACCTGAAATGAGAAATCTCAGTGAGTGCTGTTCCCATCGGAAACAGGGCATTCACTGAGATTAGCACAGTGTGGAAACTTACCACCACCCAATATTTCCACCACACACACACACACACAAACAAGAGTGTGGCAAAAGGAAACTATATTGACTTTTTCTTGGGCATGTCTTTAATTGCATTAATGAGATGCACAATTGTAAGTATGGATATCAAATAAAAGGAAAGTTTTCGTAATACTTGATTGCATCAAAAGAATCATTGCTATGAATCTGGATCTCTTGCTTTCATAATCAGTTATTATTAGCTTTCAAACCACATGAATAGCCTTGAAAGAACTCAAGAAATTGATATGCTCGTGGGCTGTCAAAGTGGCCAAAGCTTTTTAATTGATTCAAAAGATTCTACATGATTAAATTACTTACAAATCTATTCTACATCATCTTATTGTCTGATTAGTACTAAGAGAGAAAGGGAGCATGCTCTCACATTTTAAAAAGGTTTTGTCCAAATTGACATATAAAGAAACTTGATTATCAGAAAATGATGAGTATATTAATTGGACACCCAAATAGGAGGCACCCAAAATTACTAGCTACTTTTTAAAATATACATACATTCACATAAATGTAAGGCACAAAACATATGGTTCTTTTAAAAAAAATAAAAGGCCCATTAAATTTTAAGCACATGATGTTTTGGTGCATTTGAGCAAAAGGGTCAGAAAGCAAATATCCTTTGCTACCCTTTTGACCTGTATTTCATTATGCAAAACCGGTTTCTAGCTAATTAAATCTCTTTTTTAAAGTTCGTAATTTATTAAATTGCAAAGTCCTTGAGCCAGAGGAATGTTTTTCTCCCCTTTTCTCAGACACTGACCTCATAGATTACTTTTAAGTTACTTCTAAATACATCTCTCCTGCAGTCTGTACCAGCAGGGCACCTTCACAAGTTACAATTTAATGAGGCTCAGGCACAAGTCATGAGTCCCTGAAGAAAAGTATTACCTGATCTGCTTCATTTATTTCTTCCAATAATCATACCATTACCTACAGCTTCTGTTTTTAATTAGTGATATCTAATGATTAACACTGGCCAATTTGCATCCAATTATGTTCCCTGAAAAATTAGAAGTGGATGAAAAGAGGGAATACAATTAATCACTCTGCAATGGGTACTTGCCTAAGTATCAAGGATGAACATGCTGTACCTTCTCAAATAGGATTTCTGTGAAAACATTCACTGTCTGGTTATAGAGCAAAAGGGCACTAGGAATAGAGCTTTATTTAATGAACTGTGGGAATATTAGATAAGTTCATGCACATCCACATATCAGTAATTATGAACAAAAATTATACAATTGGTATTTTTGGCTGTTCTCAAGTGCTTGTTTAAAAATAGAAACAAAAGGAAGGGTAAATTGGGTTTCCCATAGCATTACTCTGTAGCAGGGAGCAGTCCTGTGGGGCTGCTGCCCCTTTAAAAGAGGGCTGAGTGTGTGCATGGACGTGGTGGTGGAGCCAACTTATAGCTAGAGACCAGCCTGAGGTGGATACAAGCTGATAGAGAAGGGGAGAGAGTGGGCAGAATACTGGCCCTTTAAGGGCAGACAGCCTGGAGAGCTGGCTATGCCCACTCTTCCTACATAAGGACCTCTCCTCTTTCCACGAAATGTGTAAGACCTAGCTGTTACTGGTGAGGGAGATGGGTGAAGGGTGTGTGTGTCTGTTTTCTTTGACATCCCCCATATCGGTTGTTTTATGCTCTTGTTTTATTTGGATTGTTTATTTATTGTTGTGTTTTATATTCATATTTATATTTATATTTTATTTTGTTATTGTTAGCTGCCCCAAGCTGCTTTGGCAGGAGGAGTGGGATATAAATTATGTTAAATAAATAAATAAATTAAATAAGAGGCTGCAAGCCAGAGAAGGTTTCAGTCTCTGCCTAGGAGGTGAACAGGCAACATCTCCAGGGACTCGTCAGCAGGGGAGCTGACCAGTCCTGAAGCCATGCTGGGAGATGCCTGCTCCTTGGACTTAGGAAGAGAGTCTGGATGCCTGACTCCCAGTGGCTAGCCACTCTATGCTCTACAAGGTCCTGAAGACTGGCATGGTCAAGGAGAAGCTGTGGACCCCAGGTATTGGGAAATACCTGCCCAGGAGGGAGCCTGCTGCCTGGCTTGAATGGACTTTTGGGGGTGGGAGTTGCTACTGTCTATGTATGTGTTGGAGAGACTAAGCTGGGTCTGCAGGATGTGAGGCAACTGAGCCAGCAGCCCAGATACAGAGGAACTCTATATCAAAAATAAACAGTCTGAGCTGATTCCCCTACTACAGATGTGTGGATTGCTGCTTTCCTACGGAAGTGATGGCCCATGATTCTGATCCTGCAGGGAATTACCCCTGGGAGCCATGCCCTGCTACAGTGACCTTATGGAGGCTATGTAGGTACTAATCTCTATCCACATCATCTCACTGGTCACTGCAGATCGTTACTAAAGCTGTCAATTAGTAGTGATTTACTAATCATTAGAGAGACCAAATTTAGACAAAGAATAATTGATTCAAGCTTTAAGTCCTCTGAGATGATGAAATTTCTCTGCCCTTGAGAGTATTAGACAATTTAAGAACAAAGGACAGTCTTTAGAAGAGGAAAAGGGGTGGCGATGGAATGGCACTCTTGCAAGAATCATACACAGACTCGATTCCACCCATTTGAGAAACAGGACCAGAGATACCACTTCGGGTGAAAATAAATGAGACACTAGCCCCCATTAGCACCCACTAGGTGGGTATTTGCCTGCCCATCTATTAGGTGTTTGCCGGATGTTAGCCTGCACCACCCACACAGCCCCACTTGCTCCCCGCTCATAATATTGGCCAAGGACATTGTGGGCCCACCGCCAGACCAGTGTGTTCCAAAGCATGCTCACGTTGTCACGTCTCATTAATTAGGTTCTCCTGCAGCCTCGCCCACATCCAGGTCTTCCAGCACCATAGTGTCATGCCTAGTACAGCTGCTACAGGAGAGACAGTCACTTAGCCAACAGGAGATCTTGAGATAAAAAAATAAGGGAGCAAGAGTGAGAGAGCTCTGATGGAAAGGGGTGGGGTGGGGTGGGGTCACAGACAGAGAAGGCTTCTTCCTCAGCCGTGACCCCCCTTTCCATCAGAAACAGCGCTTGCATACTCAGGTGGCTGCAAGAGGAAAGAGCAGGAGGTGCAAGAAGAACTGTCTCAAGAGGATCTGTTCCTACACTCCTCTCTGTGAAAGGGAAAGGAACTGAGGGGAATGAGTGAGGGACGAGGCTCCTCTGGAGGATACACGGGGTTCCTCCTATGCTCTCCTTGGTTTCTTTCCCAAATGGGAAAGGTGCAGAACCTCTGACGGTTCTTCCTACACCCCTTGCTCTCTCCTGTTACAGCTGCTTCTTAGCCGAGAGTGCAATTGTTCTCCCCTCTTGCAGCCAAGCAAGCACGTGAGACCTGCTTCTGATGGGAAGTGACATCCAGGGAAGAAGCTGTTTCTCTGGCTATGACCCCCCACTTTCCATCAGAGCCAGGGCTAGGGAGAGACTGCCACCTCATTGTGAGAAAGAATGTGATAGTATCTTTTAAATGCCAAGCACTTGTGGAATCAAAATGAGACATCACTGACAGTAGATGTCTCTCCCAGTATGATCCCTCCTCTCCTTTTGTACATTCTGAACAGCAGAATCAAGTAATTAAGAATCCTGACATGTAAATTATCATCATTTGGCATCTGAGTTAATATCCCACTGAGATGAATAGAGCAATTAAGTCCTCTTGGAGTGGTCATTGCAGGCTCTGTGCTCTGCATTTTTTCAGAAGACACCTCACATCATCCTTTATGCTTGCTGCACATTTGCAACATATAATTGAACACATTTTTTTTTAAAAGAAAGCTTAGATTTTCCTTGGGAGGGAAAGGGGCAGAGGAAGGGTCTGGAGTTATACTGTACATTCCCTAATTTTCTGTTTGGAATCTTCATTGCAATCACAGCAAAGGTATGTTTCTAGTTATTTGCAGTAAAGTGGGGAAATAAAAGTTATTCGGCCCATGGATACATGACAGTTGATATTTTATTCTGTTGTATTTTCAAGGTTTTGCTATTTATTTATTTTTTGCCATGGTAACTTCAAAACGTTTCCTATGAGCTATCATGATAAAATGCCTTCGGGCATAATTTTCATTCATTCAGGTGAGCAAGTGGATTGTGCTGCACACTAGTCTATGTGGGTGCCAACTCCTCCTTCACAGCAAGAGGCATCATTGTGCAAAATAACCATGATCATTGGGCTGCTGCCTGTAACGTGGGAGCGCAGGAGGCACCTCTATACCTGGGCAGACTTAGGAGTGGTCAGACAATACCATTCTGACAAAGTGGAGGGATTGTTCTGGGTTCTGAGGGGTAGGAGCAAGTGAGAGTCAGCAATGGACAATGATGTCTTGCACTGTAAATGACAATTTGGTGCCCACTTAAGTCTAATGTGGCACTTCAGCTTGCAACTAATACATGTGCAATTGCCTAGTGCAGCTGGATGTGTGAGATTTGCACCACTAGTCTTCTTTACTTTGTTGGCCAATAGCATGTGAGATGAGTTATTGTCATTACTTTTTATATTGTGGTAGGTAGCAACTAAAGACCGTTTAGTCTGTTTATTTCTCAGAGTGGAGGTTTCTGCCTGTTTTAGTACAGTAGTAAGTTCTAGTAAAGTGACCAGGACACACTCACTAGAACTAAACAACTAGAGGATCATGCTGCCAGTTCACATCCTAGTGCACAGATACCCATATCACAAAAATCACCCTTGTATTTGACCCCAATTAGAATCCTGTTGTCAGTAAAGACCAAGACAATGGGTGAAAACAGACATGACGTTAACCACCCTTTAACCACCCTTGGTGGTTATTTATGCATGTTGCAGGGCTGAATAGGGCACCAATACAGCCCTGCAACATGCATAAATAACCACCAAGGGTGGTTAAAGGGTGGTTAGCGTCATGTCTGTTTTCACCCATGATTTCAAGAGGAAAACATACCCATTAACCCTTACATATTGTGCCTGTAGATCAAAGCAGAGGTATAATATCAAAGGCATCTGAACAGAAGTTCATCACATGACCATCAGTGACTGCTGTATCTCTCCTGCAGCTATATAGATTTCAACTCCCAATACTGAGGCAGTCTGGCTACTTTTATAGATACTTTATAGACCAAAATAAAAGTTCTAACAATCCTCTTCCCCTTCTGTTGGTTGTTTATCCCCGCTCCTCGCATCGAGAGGAGGGAGCAAGGACCAGCAGGCTGACTTCCAGGGGCAATTCCTGGTGGCTGGCACAAAGCAAGGTACTCGGGCACCATTTTACGCCAATTCAGTACTCTTCCTCTCAGTCCACTGTTAGGGGGAGAGTCGGCCGGACGTGCAAGCGCCCACCCGTCCTATGACATACTGTAGGCGTAAGCTGGTCACCACCAGCTTAGGGCCAGGAAGGAATATTTCCTAGAACCTCTGATCGGCCACGAGGTACCAGGTTTTCACCTTCCCCATAGTACCTGCATTTAATTGGTTCAAAATAACAGGATGTATTTTCCCATGGTGAATCTGGTTTTCATTTGGTGCACTCTACATGCAGTTCAGTTGTTAGTTTAAAGATCTTGTACGGTTAGTTTATACAAAACCGGAAGCATCTCCTTATGCGATGGGTAGCAGGGTCAGGCACAAGGGCATGGGATGGCCCAGTGTCTCGGTCATCCTATTGGGGTGGAACAGGAGAGCCAGCCAACTGAGGATAAATATGGTCCCAGGTGATTATGAGCAGTCCTCCTTGCTTCCTGCCTCTGCCAGGGACTTTAGGTATGTGCACCTCACCCCAAGCTGGGTGGTAACCAAGCTGTACCTTGGGGGTCTCCTGCCAAGTTGTTAGATACAAAAGATAAGTTGCACTGGACCCAAATTATTTGGGTGGAGGGGACAGAGTGTCCCCCCCACCCAATCACCCTCCAGTTGTTTGTTGGCAATGTTTAATAAGGAGTGTGGCCATTGAAATCCATAAACTGTGTCCTTGCCTCCTTCCATGATGCAGTGACAAAATTAGTTGTTCTAGTAAACTTTCAAACGGGAGACGGTTGTATTGCCGTTGAAAATTACTAAGCCATCATGAGAATTACAAGTATATGCTTTTGGGGTTATTCTATTTTATCTCCTGTTTCTTCTGTAGAAATTATCCTCTAAAATTGTCATTTTTCATTGGACCACACTAAATTGATTTGGACAAATCTAATCAATTAGAGATCCCCACACCCAGAGTTAAAAAGTGGGCTGCAATAATGATTACCAAGTTTGATTTATTTTGGAGGAAGTGAAGTCTATCAAGCAGTTTTGAATTCTTCACAAGACACAAACATCAGATCTGATTCTGCATTCCATTTTCTGGAAAGCCACATGACTGAAATAAAGTTGAGAGGCATTTACCATCAGAATTTTAGACCGTTGGACTTCATGTATAGGAAGTGAGTCTCTTGTAAATGCCAAACTGTTTATTTAATTAATTAATTAATTCATTCAAATTCATATGCTGCCCTTCCCACAAGGGCTCAGGACAGTTCACAATAAGATTGTGGTGCAGTTTATGTGTAGCTCTTCTCCCTTCATCCTTTGTGTTAGCTTCCAGACCATAATAGTTACTCTAGGAGCAGAGCTGTGTCTGCATAGCTGCTTCTTCATGAAAATGTTTGAGAAAGAGCTGGATAGACAGAGGGTAGGTACAGTCATGACATTTTCCTGTGCTGTTCCCCAAGCAGAAGAAAAAAAGGACCTGCTTAGGGGGTAACTGTGGGGAGGCTACAAGCATGAGAGGCAGGCCATCAGTGGCACTCAGCAGGACACACAGGATGTTTTCAAGTGACTAAGCCAGGAAGCCAATGGGAGTGGGGGTGGGTGTCCATGTCTGCCGTGTAACTCTGCCATAGAGCTCGTACGCAGGTGGAGTGTGCGGGCAGCCTTTCAAATGAGAAGTTCCCAGCATGGGTAGCCTGGCCACAAAGGCAGCTGCCATGCACGCCCCCTGCCACAGACCATGTGGGAGGGAGAAGTGCACTGGGATGGCTGCTGCAAGTGGTGACATGTCCCTGGTATGGGCGCTGGGGAACCCGGGCTTGTGATTTGCTAAGTCTGCTTTCCCTACCCACAGTGCCTATGAACGACGGACCTGTCTGCTGGTGTGCCTGACTGCTGTCATTCATACAGGCAGGGACCACATGGCCACAGATCTATTTGGCTTGCACAACACGGTGCACTCTGGATTTCCCGGCATTGATTCGTATTTGACCATGAGCGGGTGTTCCATAGCTCATGGGACCATGCATCTGGTCACACCACCTTCAGACAGGTGGTTGGTTCCATGGCTCCTGGATAGTCATGCAGAGTAGCATCTCGTCTGAAAACATCTACAGAGCCGAGGGAGCCTACAGCTACTGCTGCACCCCAAGACCTACCCATTCTCTGCCCCTGTGGGTAACTCCAGACAACTGTTCAGACTACCATGTCCTAAAACCATCTTTGTGTGGATGAAGACACACAGCTAGCATAGATATGTAATTGTGCCAGGCGAGGTACACTGAACTTGACACATTTTTAGTTCAAGGTGTTTAACCTTTGAGGCAAGGGGGATTCCAGATGACAGACTGCAATTTTTCTGGTCTTTACCTGGGGCACCACTAACACAGACTGCATACAGTTCCAAGCGATGCCATAATTAAACCCTAAATATATGGGATGGAGAGAGACTTAAGTAATTGTAACAATCCACTTCCTTTTTAGTCAGTTCAAATAGTTTTTTTCTTCTTCTCTGAAAGCTGCACAGACCACTGAGGAGAATAGCAGAGACCAGGCATAGAGACAGGACATTAAATCAAAACAGAGAAAAGTAAACTTCTTCACCACTTCTGTTTTAATTAATTTTATTACATGAATGTAACTCACATTAGGGCCAAGGAAGCTGTGAAGAGCTCAAGGTGTCTGGGAATAAATTCTGAAGTATTCTCTTCAACATTCAAAAATTCCTCCACAGAACTCAGCACTTTGGTACATTGCAGCTTTACATTTTGTTTTGAAATATCTGACATGGTCCACCAGCAGGATTACAATACAAGATATGATGGGGAGGTGATGTGACATTATGACTGGTGTTTGGGCTGATCCTACACCCCGTGGACATGTGTATGCACGTGCATGTGTAACTTACATGCAACCCGTGCACACCCCAATTACAGGGACTGTAGAGTGTGTGGAAACCACACAGAACTCTCTCTCACACACACGTCATGGATACATAAGCCATGAGTGCCAGGGTTCTGGATAGCACCTATTAGAGAAAAAAATCTCCAGACAAGTAATTTCCGTTTTCATGCTTCCTCCTTGGGTGATCCTCCTCCCCTGACTCTGCCATTTCTGCTCTCAATGCCTCTCTCTCCTCCACCATTGACTCCCTTGCCCTCCTCTCCTCCCGCCTTGCCCACTCCCACAACCCCCGTCCTTGGCTCACTGCCAGTATCTGCCACCTCTGCTCCTTCATGCATGCTTCTGAACACCTCTGGTGCAAATCCCACTCTCATGTTGACTTCCTTCACTTCCAGTGCTGTCTCTCCTCCCTTACTTCTGCTGTCTCCCTCGCTAGACAGAATTACTACGCCTCCCGCATTGAGTCCCCCTGTCCTTCTCCTCCCTCTGTACTTTTCTACTCTGCATCTTTCATCCTTCTTCACCTCCAAAATAGACAAGATCCGCCTCGACATCTCTTCCCACTAGGGATGGACAAACATGGTTCCGAAATTTGGAGTTCAGACCGAACTCGACCAGTTTGGTTGACCGCACCAAACTTCCGAACCGAACTCGATTTTCAAACCGAACCGAATTTCCGAACTCGGTTCTGTTTGCCCATCCCTATAAGATAATATTCCATTTAGTTCAATGGGGCTTGAATTTCTGAACTCTGTTCGGAAGTTCGGAACTCGGACCAAACTCTAATAGTTCGGTCGACCAAACCAAACTTCTGAATTGAACTCGATTTTCAAACCAAACCGAATTTCGAACCTCGGTTCTGTTCACCCATCCCTACTTCCCACTCCTGTCCTCTTCCTACTCCCTCCCCTCTCCCTCCTCCCCCTCCTTCTCTCCTGTCCTACTTCCCTCCCACCTTCCTTGAGGAAATCGCCTCCCTGCTCTCCTCTCCAACCCTTCCACTTGACCCCTTGACCCCATCCCCTGCGACCTCCTGACCTCCATTGTTTCCACTGTCACCCCTTCCCTCCCGCACATCATCAACCTTTCCCTCTCTACTGGCTCCTTCCCCTCCGCCTTCAAGTACACCACTGTCTCTCCTATCCTCAAAATGTCCACTCTTGACCCCTCTGACCCTTCTAGCTACTGTCATGTCTCACTACTTCTTTTTGCTTCCAAGTTTCTTGAACGTGTTGTCTACACCTGTTGCCTCGACTTCCTCTCTGCTAACTCCTCCCTTGACCCCCTCCAATCTGGCTTTCGCCCCCTTCACCCCTAAAACTGCTCTCGCTAAGATCACCAACGATCTTCTTGTGGCTAAATCAAATCGCCTCTACTCCATTCTTGTCCTCCTTGACCTCTTGGCTGCCTTCGATACTGTTGACCGCTCACTCTTGCGGGACTCACTTCACTCCCTTGGCTTCCATGACTCCGTCCTCGACTGGTTCTCCTCTACCTCTCTGACTGCTCCTTCAATGTGTCTCTTGCCAACTCCTCCTCCTCCTCCTTTCCCCTCTTTGTTGGTATTCCCCAAGGCTCTGTCTTTGGCTCTCTCCTCTTCTCTAACTACACCCTGTTCCTAGGCAAACTTATTGCCTCCCGTGGCTTCTAATATCACCTCTACGCTGATGACACTCAATTCTGTCTCTCTACTCCCTCTCTCTCTCCATCTGTTCATGCTTGCCTCACCAGCTGTCTCTCTGACATCTCTACTTGGAAGTCTCAACGTCAGCTCAAACTCAACATGTCTAAAACTGAACTCCTTATCTTCCCTCCTCATCCTTCCTCTCCCTCTTCCCTGTCGATCCTCATCGATGGGGTCACCATCCTTTCCGTCCCCCAAGCCCATAGCTTAGGCTTCATCTTTGACTCACCCCTTTTTTTTAAACCCTACATCGACTCTGTTGCCAAATCCTGTTGCTTCTCCCTCCATAACATTGCTAAGGTTTGCCCTTTTCTCTCTGTCTCCTCTGCCAAAACCCTTGTTCATGCCCTGGCCATCTCTTGCCTCGATTACTGTAACCTCCTTTTCACTGGCCTCCCACACTCTCCCCTTTCTCCCCTTATGTCCATCCAAAACTCTGCTGCCAGGGTCATCCATCTCGCCTGTCGCTACGACCACGTGCAGCCCCTCCTCCTCTCCTCTTTTCACTGGCTCCCCCTTCCTGAACGAATCCTGCACAAGCTCCTAGTCTTCACCTATAAA
>QEPC01009481.1:844214-859286 GCA_003113815.1 Sphenodon punctatus | reverse complement strand
AAAAGGCTTGGGGCCAGGCGAGCTTCCTCCGGAAGGGAGTTCCACAGCCGCGGTCCTACCACCGAGAATGCTCGCTCCATCGTGGCCCCCCGTTTGACACGGGGGACCTCCAGTAGGGCACCCCCGGCCGACCGCAGGAGCCGCTCCGGGGCGCGAAGGGCGAGGCGGTCCCTAAGGTATGAGGGGCCAAGACCGTATAGGGCTTTATAGATCATCACTAGGACCTGGAACTTGGCCCGGCACACTATCGGCAGCCAGTGCAGAGCTCGGAGCACCGGCATAATGTGCTCCCGGCGACCCATCCCCATCAGAAGACGAGCCGCCGCATTCTGCACCAGCTGCAGCCTCCGGGCCAAGAACATAGTGAAAGCAGTGTACCTGGCACTGTACAATCAATAGTTATAGACAGGTCCGTACCTTAGGGGTTTACAATCTAAGAGACATGGGAGGGGGAGACAAGGGAGAGGTGAACATCGGGAGAGACAAGGATACATTCATGAAGTTGAAAAGTTACAGGTGCACTACTGCACTTGCTTAACATAGTTACAGAGAACTAACTTGTTAACTTTTAAGTAACTTAGTAAGTTGTGATAAATTTGTTGATTTTAAAAGGTAATGAGCAAACTATAACCAAACCACGTCATCTTCACGTTTAGAGGGAAACTATAAGGGGTTCCATCAATCTCTTTTCCCTTTATATAGTAAGTTACAAGGTAGCATCCATAATCTCAGATGATTTAAGAATCCTATAACTTCAGAGTCTGAAGTGATCTTGGAATCATCTACTCCAACTCCTGCTTGGATACAAGATGATTACAACTACTGCATCCCCAATAAATGTCTGTCCTGCATGCAATCATATATCTAGGATAAGCATTCCCTGTTCCTTCAGTTTCTCCCCATAGTTCTTTCCCTCCATTATGGCTGAATCAAAATTTTAGCATGGATTCTGTTTTCGACGGATCTGGCCATTTCAATCAGTTGGGTGAAACATGGACCAGAATACAGAACTAATCTGCATTTTGTCAGAACAGTGGGAATTATTTAACCTCCTCCTGTGCTGCACAAAATGGTAGTGGCCATACTGACCACATACAGAATGGGAACGCAGTGTAGGATGTTGCCAATTTGTCCATGTGCATTACTGCCACTGCAATTTTGTGCATGTGCAAGAATGCTTTGGGAATTCTGATTGGAATTCCATCACAGTTTAAATCTGCATCGTAATTCAGATCAATGTTTCAAAAATACAGAAAAAATCTGCAAAAATGGTAGGGCTGTTTCAATTTAGTCTAACTATCCATTCCCATACAAATACATGTGCAGTCTCATTAAAATTGGTGTGCACAGGATTGCTCCTCATGTAAGATTCAAAACAATGAGAATTTGGATATTTAATTTAGTCATGTAGAAACATTGGAATACAATGCATTCTAGGTTCAAGAGTTTCACCATCCAGAATTAATCTTTATAGATACTAAGCCCCACAGGCATGTGATCATCTTTTAATTTATACTGGGTAGCTCTGCTATTGCTAACTTTCCAACACAGTTAATAAATTCAATGCCATGAAAAGTGCACGGCCCAGCTGGAACAAGGCTCTCCTTTTCATGCTTAATGTTATAGAATGTTAAAGGAAGGGAAAATAGAAATTAAATCTAAATGTCTTTTTTTTTTGGGCTCTTTCCATATCATAAAACCATGATCATTGGTATTATGTAGGTAAAAGCCTCTGTAGTAAGAGATCAAATGTACCTTAATTGTTTTTCAATTTTTCAGAGGAAGGTTTGAATGGTGTGGGGCAGCAAGGTACAGATACTTACTTGGCTGTTATTCTGATTCCTCTCAGCAACAGTTTAATCCCATCCCTCAATCAAAACTAATCACACAGTTTTGAGCCTTAGGATTTATGTGGAGAATGGGGAACTGATTAGTGAGTGGATGGATGTACGGAATTCATTTACATGGATCTTCGTAACTAAGACAGGGGGTGGGAGAGTTTAGCCACTCAGCACTAAACTATTTCCAGTGAAATAGGAGATGGCTTTGCAAGAGCCAGCTGCAAACCAAAGAATGTCATCCTCCCAGCTGCTTGATCAGCATAAACAAGGAGATTGATTCATTATTTTAAACACAATCAATAGATTCATTTGTATTGCACAAATGACTAATCACTCATAATATGGAAAACCCTCAATCAAAATTGTTTCCCTCAGCTACGTCATTATGCAGGAGGGTCTGTTAAGAGCTAATGAACTGGGAGTCAAGATATCCATGATAATAAGCAAGCTACAGATGATCTGGGCCAATTTATTCTACTTTGTTGCTTCTCAGTTGTCTCTGTTAAAATGAGACCTTGTGGCAAAAGCAGGCACAACTTTAAAGCATCTCTACAGGGCCTTCTCAGGGGCATAGCTATCATAGGGAGAGGAGGGACATTGTCCTCGGGTCCAAGCTGGGGGGGGCGGAGCACAAATCCTGTCCTCTTGCAGCCCGACTGGGCAGAGATTGAGCTGAGTGGAAGCAGAAGCACCTGCAGAGTGCAGCACCCATAGGACCCACACAGCGAGCAGCATAGGATGGAGCAAGTACCGGCAATAGCAGCCCGAAGCAGACAATCAGCTGCAGCCTCAAGGGCTCTGACACAGCAAGAGGAGGGAGGGCTAGGGATAGGCACTGCAGGGAGGAAGAAGGGGAGTGGGTCGGACGGGCGAGGATGGGGATGGGAGACCCATGTCCATTTCTTGCACCTGGATCCATTCCAGCTTAGCTACACCCTGAGCCTTGCCGGCACCCCCCCCCCAATGAGACACAGAGACTGTAGCTGGTTTTAACTTGGCCGCACTCTTTATTCAAACATATTCAACAAGACCAGTGGGTGATTGCACCAGCAATCAGGGTCCAGTATGCTTAGCTACTTAATTCTTATTAACTCGGGTACTGACCGGGATGTGCTGTCCCATGTCAGTACTCCCAAACTAAATTTCCCCCTTCGACAGCACCCTGGCTCTGGCCGAAGAGGGACAGGCCCAACCATGGGCTTGAGTAAGGAGGTGGTACCCGCAAAGCCAGCAGACAGTGCATGTACTTACTGACCCCACCTGGTACACCTCCCAGGGTAATGACCCAAGTGTATGCTGCGCTCCCTCTCACACTGGGTGTCACTTCCCCACCTCTTAAGGCGATGACTCATCTTATCCTATTCTTACCTATTTAGCCTACAATAGCATACTGGACCCCTGCCACAAAGGGGGAGCTGATCCCGGCTTCCCCCGACACCCACTGCCTATCCAATCAACAGATCCTCCAAGAGGTGGGCCAAGTTCGTCAAGTATAACTCATTTCCTGCTGGGGACAGGTGTACACCATCCTCCCTGAAAAGATCTGGACAGCCATATACGATGTCTATATGCTGGATAATCGTTCCTCCAATACGAACCATCAATTTTTCCATTTCTCTATTAATGTTTCTACGTGCCTTGTCAACTTTAGCAGGGTCGATAGCCCTGCCCCATTTAAGTCTGGGGACGAAACTAGTCCAACATATATTAACGCTCCTGAACAAACTTTTAACTACTAACAAATCCTGCTTGATTTTAATCATTAAGTTAACCCCTTTTCTAGCCGGAATATCATTCTCTCCTAAATGAATAACCAGTATGTGTGGTGTTGATCCCCCTTGAAGCGATCTCAATTTAGGTAACAACTGGTTCCATCTCATCCCCCCCCATTCTGTACCACCTAATGATTGCCTTGTCGCCCAATCCCAATTGGAGGCCTCAGTCAGTCTGTCTGGCAGCATTCCTGGCCCAGCGCACCAAGCTGTGGCCCACAATCCACACCTCTCGTTTCTTGACATCGGTGTACCTAGGCCCTGAGCATGGGAAACACAATTGATTATTACCGATAAAACCTTACATACTTCTTATAGGCATTTGACTGCCACCACCCAACTGCCTTAATTGCCTCGGTTGGTAAACCTGCTGCTGCTGCGGTTGTGACGGCCCCTATCCTGAAGGCGTGAGACCCATAATCGCCCGAGGGAAGGCCGGACCTGGTCAATGCGATCCTAAGTACTGCATTGAACTGGTAACATGTCAAAGGGGCCGTATTCTGATGTCGAAATAATATCCCGACTACCTGTGGGCGTATAGCTAGATACTGCCTCATCTGATTGACTGGGCATATCCCTTCCTGCCCGGATTTGAACAATTCGATGTTCATTCCCCTACTCCTCTGGTCTGTCTTTGACCATCTCAGCCTCAACAACAAGGTCTCGGGTGTCCATGTGAGGTCATCTATCCCAAAGGCCCTGCCGGTAAGATCCCCACGAAATGATGGGACCACCTTGCTTATCCTAAATCCTCCAAAATATGTTAAGGTGTATGCGGTGGTAAACAACTGTGCCTCATATGCATCATGACATACCTCATGTAATATCCCCACAATCCGAACTAATATAGGGGTGGTTATGGGTGCACGGGCATTAGTTGGAGTCAGTACAGACCTGGCCCAGCTTTCTAGCATGAGCTTTATGTAAAAACTGTTGTCTGGTGATGGGTATCCTTTCATCCTGCTAACAAAGGTGATGACTACAATCTTCCCACCTATGGTGCCTGCCGCTAAACCTTTGTGCCACAGTGACATAGCGAACTGTAGCACTTCAGGCTTGGTAATGGGAAAGCCCATTGCCCATCCCCTACTGATCCCGTATGCCTGAAACTCCCGGAACGCCCTATTCTGCAGCTCTAGTTCCCAAGGCTCCATGCCCCCGGTGGCAGGGGGTTGGGAAATTCTCTGGCTTCCAGTGCTAGTTCCCGGAATTGCTTGATCTGAAAGCGAGAGAGGGCATCGGCTACGCCATTGTCAATACCGGGGACGTGATGTGCTACAAACAATATGTTATTCTGCAGGCACGACCCCACCATTGCCCATATAAGCATCATGACGCGGGGGGAACGAGACGTTAAAGTGTTTATTACATGGACAACTGCCATGTTATCGCACCAAAATAATACTGTGCGATTGGCAAACTGATCAGCCCATAACTTCACTGCTATCACTATGGGGAACAGCTCTAAAAAGGTTAGGTCCTTTGTTACCCCCATCTCATGCCAGGTTGGAGGCCAAGGTTCTGTGCACCAACGCGTCCTGAAGTACACCCCAAACCCTGCTCCACCAGCGGTGTTGGAATGGACCTAAACATCATTGCGCAGCAACCACTTGTCCCTCCAAAAGCTCACCCCATTGTAATCGGTTAGGAAATCAAGCCACGACCTGAGGTCATGCTTCATGTCCTGGGTAACCCTGATCCTATAGTGGAGGGGGGGGGCAGGTCTCCTTTTAGTTTCCCGTATAGTCTGGACAAAAATGCTGTACTGGGTGCTACCAACCGGCATGTGAAGTTGAGACTGCCCACTAGGGACTGCAAGGCCCGGACCATGATTTTATGGGAGAGCATGCCCTCTTGGATCTACCCCTTAAATCTTCTAGTTTGTTTTCTGGCAGCCTGGATAATTTTTGTTCGGTGTCCATTTCAATGCCCAAATAAATTATTATCATGGATGGGTCCTCGGTCTTCTCAGGGGCAGGGGGAATCCCGAGCTTGCCAGCCATCTCCTGAAATAGCCGCAATGCAGTCGAGCATTCCCCGTTTCAGGAGGGGCTATGATCAGGAAGTCATCCAAGTATTTTGTCAGGTCGCCTCCTTCCCACCTTTGCTTAAAGATCCACTCCACTAATGAACTGAATCGCTCGAATGCCTAGCAGGATATAGAATACCCCATGGGCATTGCTCAGTCGTAATAATATTTACCCTGGAAGTGGAAACCCAAGAGGTGGAAACTATTGGGATGCACTGGGAGCAAGCAAAACACCGATTTGATGTCACACTTGGCCAACAGTGCCCCCTTTCGCCTACTCCTCGTTTTTTCGACCGCCATGTCAAAGGATGCATACTTGATTGTTCTAAATTCTTTCAGTATTGCATCATTTACCGAGGCACCCTGAGGATGGGACAGGTGGTGAATCAACCGAAATTTGCCTTGTTTTTTTTTTAAGGGACTATACCCAGAGGGGACAGATCGAGGTCATGCATGGGTGCATGTTCAAAGGGGCAGGCGACTCTGCCCTCCGCTACCTCTTTGTCTGTCTTTTTCCTGACTAGATCTTCACGCCCTTCAAGGGATTTGAGATTTTTGACTTTACTGGGGTGTTGCACTGGCCCTGCTGGTATTATGAATCTGTCCCGAAAACCTTGCACCACGTATTCTACTTTGCCCCTGTTTGGGTGCATTCCCAGAGCTTTCTCGAGAGCATCAATTCGAATTGGTGTCGGCCCCCTTTTGAGGGTGGGTCCCTGTGGTTCCTCCCTGACTACCTTTCCCAGATCCACCCCCGGTGCCATATTGGCCTCCACCCCCTTTCTTCCGGGGTCGGTAACACGTGCTCTCAGGGTGCCCCCCACCACAACTGGAGCATGTGTGGAGAAACATACACTGAGCCCTGTTGCACCGCTCGGCCTTGTTATACTCCCAGCATGGGCTGGGTCCACCCTGTCCCCTTCTACGGCCTTCCCCGCGGTATGGTTCATTGGCTGGGGCCATGCCCCCATGAACAAGTGGATGCCCGCTGTCTGACCTAGGTACCTTCATGACATCTACCATATACTCCAGCCATATGTCTGGAGTGTGGGCATCCCAACGAAGGCCTGGCATGTTAGCTGCCCTATGACAAAATGCTTCGTCATAGTGTAGCCACGCCCCAGGTGGACTGGTACCGTGGGCTCTTCTGACTATATCCGCGTATTTATGAAGCTCGAACCCACATCCCGGATCCACCTGCATTATGACCTCCATGTATACAGCGAATACGGAGGTCCAGTTTGCCCAATTTCTGTCGGCTTTTGGGCATCAAAATTTCTCCTTATCCTTTTTCTCCTCAGGTTCGGAGTGATCCACTATCAGGTCGCTAAACAATAGGGCATACAGGTCTACATATTCCCCCCGCCAGATCTTCTCTTTAGTTCTGAGGGTTAAATGGCTGGCGAACAGGGCTGCAACATCTGCAATAACCTCACCGGGAGGGAGGATCACTGGCATCCCTACCCCGGTCCTGGGATGGGTGAGGGTTGCCCCCCCAGGGGGTGCGGGGGGAGCCTCCAGGTTTGTGCTCCACACCGGCATGCTTCACATGGTGGGGGGGCACGACAGCCCCTGGTTCTAATGTGGGTGGCATGGCTGGGCAGACCCATGCCCAGGCCCCATCTACTCACTGTAAATGCAGGGTGGTGTGGTCCTGGCCCCTGGCCACCGGATTCAGTTGGGCTAGGCCTACCTGACTGCTCCCGCACTCTTGCAAAGGGCAATATGGAGACCCCTGCCCCATTCCACTGCTGCTTGCACTTCGGATCAACCCACCTACTGTGGGCCGCTCAGCTCTCCTTGCGGCGGTGTGTGCCCACCCCCTGTGTGTACTAGACTCACCATGCACTATATCCCTCCATGGTTCACTCTCGTTGGGTACCCCGCTGCCGGACCCCTCGGGTTGACATGTGGGGTCACCTCTCAGTGCCTCCTTGATGGCGAGGATCCTGTGCCACATGGTGTGATCTGTGGTCCTGTCCTGTTGCTCCGGCTCCTCCCTCCACCTCCTCGCTGATGGGGTCCATCACCTGCAATTACAAACACTCCCCCGAACATGTCGTGCCCAGCTAGGTCACCTGGTGCACCCATTGGTGCCCCCTGAGCAGCACGTGAGACATCCCAGTCCACTGTCGCTGATAATGGGCGAGACCAGGTACCCCGAGTGGATCCCCATGGCCCCTCCCTTCCCATACTGTCCCCACAGGGGACCCTAAGAAGGGGGGATAATGCTCCTGCTCTGTTGGGCCTGCTCCATGCTCCCGCGTAAGGCCTCCCCCCCCCTTCTTCATGAATGGAGGCCCCCTGCCTGGGACCTATCTGTTGTGGAGGGGGTTCAGATATCTCTGCCCTGATGTGAACATCCTGGGCCTGTACGGGTCTGCTGCCCACGCGAGCGGCCCCTCTTCCTGCATCCTCTCTATATTGTGCGGGGGGGGGGTTACCGCTCTGGTGCCCCACCTAGGCCGCTCTAGTGGTTGGGGAGGTTGAATCTGGGCACTCACTGTTAGTTGTCCTAGCTGCTCAGGGTCCCGGCTGTCCCTGTGTCATACCTCTGCTACTTGCCCCCTGTTAGAGGTCTCTTGGGTAGTGAGGGGGGTGCCCCCTAGGGACTGTGGCATCCCCAGAGCTGGGATTGGGGCATGGGCCCACAGCATGGCCTTGCACGCTGCTAAGTGAGAGATCAGTTCCCCCCTAGATGAGGCTCCCCCAGGTTCCCCTTGACCCTCCCCCTTGGGGTTACTACTGCTGTCTGGTTGACTCCCTTTGGGGTGAGCCCACTTTTTTCTGGCTGCTTTCTTTTTTGTGAGGCCCATCTTCTCCTTGGGAGGCTCCCTCCTCAGCCTGGCCACAGTCAGCAGCAAGGATTGCTCGCTGCTAACTTCTCCCTGACACAACGCCGAATGCCACCTCGACGCGGCTCAAACGGATCCACCCTCCTTACAAAGGGCGGGTCCGTTCATTTCTTCACAGCGTGGTGCCTCTACTCATGCACTGAACCTTCAGTTGCCAGGCAACTCCCTTCCTGGCAGCGAGCGCTCTACTGCGCAGCTGTCGGTCTCCTCCTACAGCTCCAGCCTGCGTCACCTGACGGGGGTCTGCCAATTACCCCATCGCCGCCATTGCAACACTGAAGGGGACTTCTGCAAACCGGTAGTAGCAAAACAAGGGTGACTAGTTAGCAATGACATATTGAATGCTCTAACAAATTCCCTCTGTGCATGTTTAGGAGTAGTAGTATGTGGATATACAAGAGTATAAGTACCACCTCATACTGACTATTGTACTGGCCCAGGAATTGTTGTGACTGTTGTGAGGGCCCAGGTGCTTAGAAGCAAGCAGAAGCAAGCGAATCATCTAGTTAATTCCTCACTGAGAAAGGTGAAGTGTATTTTTCATAAGTGTCCTCTAAAATGTGCATATCTGGCCACATAGTAAGAAATGTGCAAAGAACTGACTCCATTCCCCATCTCTCCACACCTAACTCACTGCCCACAGTATCTGAGACAACGTGGTGGAAGAAGGTAGGATTTATTTCTGGTACAGGCCCAGGGCTGTACTGGCACAAAGGAGATAGATGCAATAGGATTGCCAAAAGGTGGCCAGATACTGTGGAGTTAAGCAGCTAGCACACTTTAGTCTACAAGTCAGAAAAATTAAGATGAAAGAAATTTGTACTGATTATCTTTATTACCAAATGAAATACCACATCAGATTACTGCAGAGTAACACTGAGATGGGGATCAATAGAACCCCAGGGAATCACATGGCACCGACAAAACAATTGCATAATTGAGTCGATTCTATAGATAATGCTTCCAATTAAATAAAATATCCAATTAATTAAATGTGCTATTCTAATGCAAGTCTAGAGAAGTCTACTTGTTGACCTAAATGTCTTTCCCCCCCCTCTTTTGGTTCTTTCCATATCCTAGGAATTAGAAATTGCAAGTTCTAATCCAATGAGTTGAAGGCTCATTTTTACTGTTGTTTTTCTGGACTTATGTTTAACTTGGTGTCAGAGCACATTAAATTTCTTAGCAACATTTCCCCAACTAGATGCATAATGATGGAGGAAATATTCTTTCTACTTAAATTATTCCCTAGCTTTTCAGCTAGAGTGCCCAGTACTGGGGCCAGTCCCAAGACCGTGGACCGGTGCATGAGCCACATGCACGAGTCAGGCACACCCCCAGCATGTGGCTTACAGTATATGCACAAATATTTCATTAGCCCAGAGGGGTTATTATATTTTTTTCCTTATAACATGGGCTGTGCTAAAACTGCTAATGGCTTTTGGAATCATGTTCTGATTTTTAAGAATAGGTATGATGGTCTTTTACGAATTATTTACCAATTGTTCATCAATTCCGGCTACTATGGTTGAGTTATAATTACTGTGACTATGGAGTTAAATTTATATTAATTCCATCGTTCGCAGAATTGTGAATAGTATCTGCTTATGTTTGTATACTCTTTCTCTGTTGCCGGTTAGGTGATTTTATTTATTTTAGTCATTGTTTAAAGTGCTTGTTCTATGTTTTAGTTTAAACTAATATTGTGATGGCCGGATGGCTAACAATAAACTCTATTTGAAATACATGCACAAACTGTGCAGCAGCATGCACGTGGGGCTTGAGATCGGCCCCACTGGCTACTAAATACTTGGAAACATGATTTTTAAAAAATCTACAACATTATCTGCTCCAACCATATCTGCTGGAGCCTGTTCCCACCCTGCATCGATCCACAGGGAGAAGAAACAGTTTTCAGTATATTTAACTGAATACCTCTATTTTTTCCCATTCTTCCTCCCCCATTTTATTTGAGCAGGTGTACCCCAAAACCCCAGCACACATCCCTGAAAGACATTGGACCCAATTTCTAACACAGCTCAACCCGTACCCAACATGCTGAGTTCTTTAGAAAATTTACCACACCGGGCACACTGGGAACTCCTGACTGCCCAGCCCCTTTAAAGCTTCACCTTTATTTTGATGGTGCTTGGGAGCACAGCTTTTTAAAAATCTTGTCCTTATTGATAATAATCAGATCCCAAAGACTCTTTTCCTTCAGGGGAAAAATCAAGGCACATTAGACAAAATCTGTGCTTGGTACAACAATACAAAAGAAGATGGAGTTGTGGGTGTGGCATAATAGTTCCGCAATGGGTGTGCACATGTGTTGCAGACACATGCGTGTGCACACGTACCATGCGGCGCATCCAGGATATGGGATTGACCCCACCATGTACTAGACATAATGAGTGTCTTCACATGGACACCTTCCCTACCTCACCCCAGGTGGGCTGTCTGTTTAAAGGTGAACCGCTGGATGTGGATGTGGAGCAGAGATGGGGCAGACTGTTCCTGCTCTGGAGCTGACCCACTGGCGGTGCTCTGGAACATGCTGGAGCACCGCCAGCAGAGCAGGCAGCCCAACCTGAGGGCAGTAGCCGGACACGGGGCTGCCGTCCATATACTCAGTGGATGGCCGCTTCAGTCCCTCTCTCAGCCAGGGAACCATGGTCCCTGGCAGTCACTGCCAGGTCCTTTTAAAACAGACCCATAATGGCTGACAGCAGGCAGACACGGGGGTGCACCCCCAGACTTGCTCCAGGGCTGTGCAGTTCCACATCTGTGTAAAAGTATCTACTGTGTTACACTCCTCCCTGGTGGGATTGCAGGTGAAACTATACAGTTAGACCAAGAACTAATTTGATTTAATTTTTAAGCATGATGAAATTTAAGGGAGGAGAAAATGTGTAACAAAAAAAATTGTTTTCTGAATTTGGAAACAATCCATGTTTCTCTGTGCGAACAACTTTTGCATCTATCCCAAGCTTGGTTCTTACACCTCACTTCCTGGGTTCTGGAATGACCACTGTGGTTGGTAGGCCAGGGCACCCTTTTGGGGGTTCCCCATGTTCGGTGGGGCGCTACATTGGAGAGGGCGTTCTCAGTCGCCATGCCTCGGATGTGGAACTCCCTCCCGGTGGACATTCATTTGGCCCAGGACCTTTCTTCCTTCATGCATCAATGTAAAACCTGGTTGTTCCACCAGGTGTTTGGTGAGGGAGATGGGTAGGGGTAGGAATGGTGTTGGAGGGGTATGATGACTTGTAGGGAAGAATTGCTGTTTTTATTGAATTTTATCTGTTTGTATTATATAGTTTATATTGTTGTTTTTGTATTGTACACCGCCCCAAGCTGCCTTGGCAGGAGGGGGCAGGATATTAAAACTTTAAATAAATAAATAAATAAATAAATAAAATTATAAGCTAGAAGTAGTCTACTTCAATGTGTACCCATCTTCAGCTATTATATTCACAGCATGTAAGGTTTTTAAAAAATCAAGTTAGTTTTTGCCTTTATATTTGGATGCTGGGGCACAATGACTAGAAGATTATTATTATTATTATTAACAAACATTTATATAGCGCCAGCAGTGTACCTGGCACTTTACAAAGTAATAAAATAGACACGGTCCCTGACCCTAGGGCTTACAATCTGAGAGACAGGAGCTGGGGGAGAGACTTAGGAAGGGGAACAGAGGGAGAGACAAGGGGTCTAACATTCATGAAGATGCGAGGTCTCAAGTGCACGTACTTGGCTTGGTTACGATGAGAATGACAGCAGGCAGGTCCATGTTGCAAGGATAAGGGTAAACAGATCGTAGGTATAGGAATAGTGGCTCAGCAGGATAAAGAGTCAGACAGAGCAGAGCGAAAGAGGTGAGTTTTAAGGAGAGATTTGAAGGTATGAAGGGAGGGGGCAAGGCGGATGTGGACAGGGAGGGAGTTCCAGGCATGGGGGGCAGCAAGTGAGAAGGGACGAAGGCGCTTAGGGGAGCAGGGAAGGCGTGGAAGGGTGAGAGAAGGGACAGAGGAGGAGCGAAGTGCACGGGCTGGAGTATGGAGGGCGATAAGTGCAGAGAGGTAGGGGGGAGCAAGGTTGTGAAGAGCTTTATAGGTGAAGACTAGGAGCTTGTGCAGGATTCGTTCAGGAAGGGGAAGCCAGTGAAGCGAAGAGAGGAGGGGCTGCACATGGTAGTCTTAACTATTCCCCCTGCGCCTCAGCTCCCCTCAAAATCTGGTGACACCCTCTGCTGTGCCTAAAATTCCTAAGTTATTAAATGTCCAATTCACCACAATGTGTACCTCAAACACATTATTATTATTATTATTTTTGTTGTTGTTGTTGTTGTTTGTTATTATTATCAAGCATTTATATAGTGCAAGCAATGTACCTGGCGCTTTACAGAGTAATTGAATAGACACGGTCCCTGCCCTAAGGCTTACAATCTGAGAGGCGGGGCGCAGGGGGAGACGAAGGAAGGGGAACAGAGGGAGAGACAAGGAGTGTAACATTCATGAAGATGCGAGGTCCCAGGTGAAGGCGCTTGGCTTGGTTGCATCAAGAATGATGGCTGGTTGGTCCATGTGGTGAGGATATGAGTACACAGTCCTCAGGTAACAGATTGTACTGGATGGAGGGTATCAGCAGGAGTTAGGTAAGGGGAGCGAGGAGTCGGGGAGGGCAAAGCAGAAAAGGTGAGTCTTGAGGAGGGATTTGAAGGTACAAAGGGAGGGGGTGAGATGGACATGGGCAGGGAGGGACTTCCACACATGGGGGGCAGCTAGGGAGAAGGGACTAAGGCAGTTAGGGGAGCAGGGGAGGCGTGGGAGGGCAAGAGAGGGCACAGAGGAGGAGCGGAGTTCACAGACTGGAGTACGGAGGAAAATTAGCGCAGAGAGGTAGGGGAGAGCAAGGTTGTGAAGAGCTTTATAGGTGAAGGCTAGGAGTTTGTGAAGGATTCGTTCAGGAAGGGGGAACCAGTGAAGAGAGGAGAGATGGGGCTGCACATGGTTAAAGCGATGAGCGAGGTGGATGACCCTGGGACCAGAGTTTTGGATGGAGATAAGGGGAGAAAGGGGAGAACGGGGGAGGCCAGTGAAGAGGAGGTTACAGTAATCGAGGCGAGAGATAACCAGGGCATGAACGAGGGTTTTGGCAGAGGAGACAGAGAGAAAAGGGCAAATCTTAGCAATGTTATGGAGGCAGAAGTGACAGGATAAATACATACATTTCTAAATACCAAATACATTGATTTTCAGTAGGGGTGTATCCCACAACTGAGCCCTAGGAGACTCAGCTTGTAAGCTTCCACCAGCAAACTATTACTACCCTCTGCTTAGCCTGCTAGCAATCTGTTTCACCAAACTGTTATTAATGCCGGCATCTATGACCTTACTCAATAGCTTCCTATGAAACACTTTATCCAGCATGTTGCTAAAATCAAGATAAATTACATCCCTTCATCTATTAACTTAGTTACTCCATCCAAAAGCTCAGTTTAGTCTGAGAAGATTTATTTTTGGTGCATCCATGTTGGCACTAGTTCAGCCTCCCTAATAACAGACTGTAATCTTGCATGAAACTATACCCTATACGTCCTAGCTTCCCTCCAGTATCTGTCCACCAGCCTTTCTGTACTGCACCCAGTTTTGCTGATGGTCCAAACAGCAATGCCAAGTGCAGGACCAGCCTTATCACAGGGCAACCCAGAGTGATTGCCCCAGGTCCTGCTAATCTATTACTTCTGGGGGACTGCAGTTATCTCCCTGTTTTCACCAGGGCAGGGCCTGGGGCTCCCACTTCCTCCCAGCAGGGCCTGGAACTCAACCAAGTACTCCCCTGATAGCTACCACCACCTGAGCCTTCCTCAATGGGTATCTTCAAACAGCCAGGGAATGGCCTGGAATCCCAGAGCAGCCACACAGGTGCCTCAAGGAGGCGCTGCAATGCTCCCATGAGTTTGTCAGTCTTCACACAGACAACCCGGCACATTGGTGAACCATGTGTGCAGGTAGTAAATACACATTCCCCCTTCCCCAGGAAAGCTCCAGGTCAAGAACACACAGACAGGTGAGTCAACCCCCTGCAGCCTGTGCCACTAACTACCACAGGCCCTGTCCAGGAGCCCACCCCTAGTCAGAAGCGCAGCTCTGGCAACTACGGCAGCGGGACATGGCAGCAGTTGCTAAAACCTTACCAATGGGCCAGCGCTTGCCCAGCTGCACCCCACCCCCAGGTTGTCAGAGCGAAGAAGACAAACACCAGCACCTGGTCAGCCACAGGGACTCCCTGACACCCACGCAACACTGATGTCCAGGAGCAAAAGGCAGACTTCATTAAGTGGCCAGAACAAACAGGGTAAAGGGAAGGGACATGGCAGCAGTTGCTAAAACCTTACCAATGGGCCAGCGCTTGCCCAGCTGCACCCCACCCCCAGGTTGTCAGAGCGGAGAAGACAAACACCAGCACCTGGTCAGCCACAGGGACTCCCTGACACCCACGCAACACTGATGTCCAGGAGCAAAAGACAGACTTCATTAAGTGGCCAGAACAAACAGGGTAAAGGGAAGGGA
>QEPC01009481.1:831102-843641 GCA_003113815.1 Sphenodon punctatus | reverse complement strand
CTCCAGGAGGGCACCCCCGGCAGACCGCAGGAGTCGTTCCGGGGCGCGAAGGGCGAGGCGGTCCCTAAGGTAAGAGGGGCCAAGGCCGTATAGGGCTTTATAGATCATTACTAGATCACCCTCTTCCTGACTGAGGAAGTGCCTGCCCTTCCTCTTGTTTTCATCACTGCTCTGATATCAGCAAAAGGTAATCCCAGGAGCCCAGGGGAGTGCCTGGATTACATGTTGAAGCTAAACCTCTTTGGGGCCCCAGAGGGGAGGCATGTGATGCTGCTGTCAGGGAGCTGGTGGTCATGACTGAGGTGTGAGTGGTGTGGAGTTTGCAGGCTCCTTGGCGGGCTGAGATGTACCTATGGCGGGTGGAAGCAATGGGGTCTCAGGGCTGTATGTCTGGGGGGGGGGGCATGTGCAGGGAGGTTCCCCAATCCCAAATTGGGCAGAACTCTGCTTGGACTGTTTGTTGCTTGCTGCCTGTGTGCCTTGGACTCTGCTGCCTCCAACGATGGTGGTTCTGAACAGCCTGCTCTCCAGGTCTTTCAGTTGTGCCCTGGGCCTCAAAGAGTGTCTCCATCTCATTTCACTCTGACAGCATAGCAAGGGATCCCACACATAGTGCACCCCCAGAACCTGGAAACACAGGGCTGTGGCATGCTGTTGACACTCCATGGTGCAGATGGGGAACCCCAAACCCTCCACGTGACAAGCCAGTTTCACAAAGACGGCCTCGGAGGAGGGGTCCTGGCACTGACTCAGGGAGTCTAGATGGAGGGTGAAGGTGCTGCTCCCATCCTCCTCCTCCACTATGGCTGATAGGTCAGAGACAGTCTCTCTGTGGGCCTCTCCAGTGGACTTGTAGGGTCAGGTGGATTGGGGTGGGGTCATTGAGGGGTGGGTGTCCACCTGCTTCTGCCTCCTGGTGACGGTGCTCCCATGTACTCGGGAGGCCACTGTCACCCTATCCATGTGCAGGAACCAGTCCAGCAGGTCATAGCATGGGCTTGTTTACCTTCTGTGACTGGACTTTTGGTTGCCATCATGGATCATCTTGTATCCATGCATCAAGTATTTTGCCCACTGCCATGTTGGTTCATGGACCTAGTGCACCCCATCTGAGCCAGTCTCTCGAAAATACCCTTGAACACCTCTGTATTCTGATGGATTTTCACAAGCTAATCTTGGGCCTTTTCATCTGCCCACAAACTATGAGGGCCCTGGTCTCCTCCTCAGACCAGGCAGACCCTTCTGCTGTGAGGTGGTGGGGGCCTGTTCTTGTGCACAGAGGTGGAGCCCGTAATGTTGCTGCAGTGCTTGCACTGCTGGTACTTGCCTGTGGGAGCAGTAGAGGATGGATACCCCTTAGTGGCCTCCCCTTGGCTGCTGAACCTGCCCCCTAACTTGGCTGGACCAGCTGCTGTCCATAGCTGGTGGGTGCCGGTGAAGGGATGCCTGGACCAGCCACAGCCTGCCTGTTGAACATCTGGTGAGCACTCTTCAGACAGACAACTAAACCTGGGAGTAACAGGGGCTTGTGTGAGCAAATGTGGAGCTGCTGTCTGTCAGTTTACACCCAATATGGCCTGGCTTTCCAGCCCCCACTCTTACCAACAGGTCAGGAGTCATCAGAGTTGATAAATTCCAGGCTGCGTGGGAACAACAGTGGCATGTTGCAGGCAGCAGCCAGCAATGGAGGCAAGGAGGCAAGGCACTCTGAAGTTGCAGCACAGGATCCTGAGGAAGTGGGAGGATCAGAGCATCATGGGACCCCCCCAACACCAAGAAGAGGCAAGCAGTACAGGAAAAGAGCAGTGACAAGGAGACACCCCTGTGGCAGTGCGGGAGTCTCGAGGCCCTTATCCCCAGCAGAAGAACTTCCTCAGAAGAACCCATCAACCACCTGCTCACTCTGAAAGAAACTGGGGATGTGGACAGGGACGGCCTTACTGCGGGGCGGTTAGGGGTGGCCACCCAGGGCCCTGCTCCTGAGGGGCCCCCACACCCAGCTCCCAGCCCAAACCCCGTGGTAAGGTCGGCCCTGAGCGTGGGGCCCTCAGGAGCCGGCTCGCGCTTCTGACAGGCAGCAGGGGGGGCAGCAGGAGTGAGGGAGAAGTGGAGGTCCTGCCTCTCCCACACTCCATGCCCCCTCCTCCGCTGCCTGTCACAGTTGGCCAGGGAAAATGAAGAAGAGAGCAGCAGAGGCCCCGCCTCCCCCTCATTTCCCCTGGCCGAAAGTAAACTGCCCCCTCGGCTGCCTGGGTCAGTCTGTAACAGACTGAGCCAGGCAGCGGAGGGGGCCCAGCCAAGGTCAAGCATCGCGACATGAGGGAGAGGTGGGGCCTCGCCCTTCTCCCTCACTTCCGGCAGAGGCCACCTCTGGCCTCAGGCTGGAGTTGGCGGCAGTGGCCCGGGTCTGGTGGAAAGAGGAGCAGTGACGGACCGAACGAGAGCGGCGACAGTGGATCAGGTACGTGATCTGAACGGCTGCTCAGGCTTGGGGATGGGGGGAGGGGAGTACTCCTCCGCCCATCCTTGAGCCCAGGCCCGGTAACACCCCAAGCTCAGCGGGGAGTGCCCCCCTGAGCCAGGGAGCATCCCTAGGGCTGGCGGCCGCCGGTGGTCCCACCCGCCTGTCGTTTCGACGTTTGTATAAGTCCTGGCTATTCTGTCAGGCTTTTAGCGAGGGGGCGGGGTAGGGTGGGGTAGATGGGGTTTGGAAGGGAGGGTGTGTTTTTATTACTTGTTTTAAAATTTGTAGATTTATTTTAAAATGTTTTATTGTTGAATTATTTTTTTTGCATGTTGTTCTCCGCCCTGAGCTGCCTTTGGGCAGGAGGGGAGGGATATAAGTTTTGAATAAATAAAGAAATAAAATAAATAAAGTAGCATGAAACTGACCAGAGTTGGCCTGGTTGTGTGCTGAGGCAGACCGCTCTGATCAGTGAAGTGCTGATAGCTGCAAGCTGGCAGCAAGGGTTCTAAAAGCTAGCAACGGGTTAACAAGAAGAGATCATCTGATGAGACAGGGTGGAACCAGGAGAGGCTTGGCTAGCCTGGAGGGCCCCAATTGGCTGAGTGAGCAGATAGAGTGGCCAGTATAAAGAGTCGCCTGATGGAATACAGAGAAAAAACAGCTGCAGCTGGGATCATCCTGACCGGAAGGAGAGCACGGCTTGGAGGCGTGAACCAGAGACGTCCTGGACGCTGAGAGAGAGTCACTGTAGTTGCTCTGTGGTCCAGAGGGATTGTGAGTAGCTCCAGGAATGCCAGGAGGGCTCTGGGGATGCCTGGAGAGAAAGAAGGTGGTGGGAGACTGAAGAAGGGACTTATGGAGTAAAGCCTGGCTGGAGCTAAGGACACTAAGGGTGCTTTTAAACGATCCCGCTCACAAGCGGGATCGTTTAATCTGCCACATCTCCCCCCACCTTCCTCTCTAGGACGGGTCTGATGTTCAGAAGAGCATCAGACCTGTCTCAGAGACTATGTGCGCATGTGCGTCCTTCTGTGCGTGCGCACTCTAAAAGGGGACCCGGAAGTGCGGCTTAAAGCCGGCACATCTGGGATCTGCTTTGTAGGGGGCAGGATCGCCAGGCCAGTCTAACGCAGGGAAAATCCGGCTTCAAAGTAGGTTAGACTTTTAAACGAGCACAAAGAAAGGCGGCTGATCAAAGGATCAGCTGCGTTTCTTGTCTCATTTAAAAACGCCCTAAGGGACCAATAAGCCCAGCATTGAGAGAGGAGGCAGAGCCTCAACAAGGGACAGGCTGGCCCATCCTGTAATCCCAGAGAAGGGCAAGGAACTGGATCATAAAAGGGCCTGCATGCCCATAAAGGTCTAGGGTGAGCTGTAAATCCTGGGGTATAGAAATCCTGTATGTTATAGAAGATCTGTTGGCTCCGGAGGGTTCTTGGGAAAACCTGCACCCTTTCCCACTGCGTAACCCCAGGTTAGGACCCCTGAGGGTAGGGTACTGACACATGGATACTCTGGTTTTTGGGGGTGTTTGGTATTTTGGTTGAGATATTCAGTTATTCATCTGAACATCCAAACCAAACTGATTGGAAAAGCCAACCCAAAAAACTGAAACAGATCCCTGAACAGAGCAGGAATGAAATGTTCTTATTCATCCCGATTCAAAGTGGGCAAAATCAGTGAATATGATATCCACCATGGATATTCAAGCTCTGTTGTGCACCCAGTCTTTACTTAAAACCTCAATTTCACAAGATTTGTAATTCCATTGCTCAACTGATTTTACAGATGGAAGTTGTTCCCAATATTTAACCTGAATCTATCTTCTGACAACTTAAACTCAATGCTATTTGTCCTATGCGCACTAGGAATGGAGAACAATTGCTTTGTGGTAGCCTTATAAATATTTGCAAATTCAAATTTCAAAATTATTTATGGCTTTTGCCAAAGTAGAAAAAAAAAGCAACTTAGCTTGTAAACATAAATAAAAAACTAAGAACAGTAATAAAAAAATGTGTGAGATATTACAGAATATACCACTCATAAAAATAAAATCCTATACTATTAAGTAAAGAAATAAAACTCTTTAAGAGTACACATCTAAGCTGACGGGGGCACATAATATGTCAACAACCAACCTATAAAGATAGAAGTCATACTCTGCTTTTCAATATAATCTGCATTTCAGGGTCTTGACTTTAGATGTTTTGCTAGAGCTCTAGGCCCAGCTCTTTCCTAATTTTACCAGCCAGGATCAAACTTTTTCCAAAGCTGTTCAGTATCCCAACAGATCCATTTTTCAGGAGCCATATCATTTTCTGCTGATAAGGCCAGCCAAATAAATATTTGCAAGCTATTTTCATGTCTGCCCTTTAACCTTAAGTGTACAAGCACCTTCAACCTTTTCTCAGAGGTCTTGCATTCCAAACCCTTCATCATTTTTACTGCTCTCCACTGAATTTACCTTGATTATATCTCTCTTTAAAATGTTACTTCTGCTCTCACCAAACTTTATAAACGGGAATGATTAACTGCAATTTGTGAAGACTGAGGGCTCTTCTATGCACTAGAACAATTTTTTTAATGCTTATCTGTATGAAAAACTCTTTCTCTACATCCAGTGGGGCAGTCCATTCATGCAAGCGTTCATGATTAGCAAGACAGACAAAAATGGCTGAATTGAGCAGCAATTCTGATGTACCGCTATGGCTGGAGTGAAAGGGAGACAGTCGAGGGATAGTTCTTTTGCACAGCTGGCCAAGATCTGTCAGGTTTGAGCCTGGACCTTCAAAGGCCCTTTTCACACAGGCACTATAACACTGATAAAATGGGTGTTACATTATGTTATACATGTTGCAGGGCACCCATAGAGCACACCTGTAGCCCTGCAACATGTATAATAAAATGTAACACCCATTTTATCGGTGTTAGGCCGTTTTTACATGGATGGGGCAGCAACGCCGATGGGTGTGGATGGGTGGGAGTGAACACCCAGCGAACACCCAGTGCCACCGAGCAGGGAGACAGGTACACGGACACCGCCACGGGGGGTAGTGGGAAGGGAAAGAGCGGGACCAGCAAACACCCAGCGGCCAAACACCCATCCTGGGGAGCACCCAGCAAACAGTCATGCAAGTACACGGACAGCTGGGACTGGGAACGCTGGGGAAGCCCTGCCCAGAACAGTGGCGGCACAACATGGCCGACATCGGGCAAATGAAGCCGTGCAACGTGGCCCCGGCCCCGAGCTGCCAGGACCTGTGTGGGTGGGGCAGGAGGGAGCAGGGATGACAGCCACTACAAAGGAGCCGTACCCTCCCAGCCCCAGCACAGAGTTGAGACAGCCCAGTGCCACAGAGCCCACCCCTGGCTGAGCACCCCACACAGAGCAGCCAGCAGGAGCACATAGGGACGGGCACACGGGCCACAGGGGGCAAGGGGGAAGAAGCACCCACACCATCCAAACAACCTTGCAACACCCCCCAGAGGCGCCCAGACAAGGGGAGAGGTCAACACAAAGCACAACACACACACTTGGGGAAGGAACACAAACAAATTTAATAGGAAAAATGGAGAACCGAAACGGGACAGCAACAGGGCAGAGCAGGTGGATGTACTAAAGAAGGGGCGGCAGTGGCAGCAGCGGCAGGCCTGGGACAGCACCCGGTCAGTAGGGCCAGTGACCCTGCGCCTACCACCAGCATGCAGTCTGAGACTCTGTGCATGGTTGAGCCTGACTAGCAGGTCGAGGACATGCAGGTGGAGCTCCAACACGGCCCCCTGCTCCCGGGTGCGCTCCTCGATCATGGCTTCCACTGAATGGAACAGAGGGCAAGGAAACAGCCATCAGAGAAGGCCCCAGCCCTTAAGGAGCATCACCCCCATGGAGGAACATGGGGACAGGGCCCAGCACACCATCAGCACGCTCATGGATAGCATTGTAGTACCGCCCGGCTGCCCGCAGGTCCCATGCCGCCCGCTCCAGCTGCAGAGCCAGCCCCCAGCAGGTGTAGGATTGCCAGCAGGACAACAACAGTGGCTGCAGGACAACAACAGTGGCTGCAGGACAACAACAGTGGCTTCAGAACAGAAGGTACTGGGCAATGGGGAAGAGTGGCACCAAGGGGCCACGGATAGGCTGAGGGCAGCACCACCACCAGGGCCACACTGCATATAGTGATGGACATCACCCGGAAGGGCACCCAGCAGCCCTGCACCAAGGGGATTGGAGGGCTGAAGGCCAGCGCCAACATGCCCCATACTCACGCTCTGCTGCCTAGCACCCCCAGTGCTGCCGCCCATCCATTGCCCCCACCGCATTCAGACAGCAACAACAGGGGATGACTGTGGAGAGGTGGGGCAGGACTGTGACCACACCAAGGGTCAGGGTAGGCCAGGGGAGCCCACCAGACCTCCCAACACCAATACCACCGCTAGCACCCAGCCAGCCACACGTGCCCAGCAGGGAGACTACCCAGGGAACAGACACCACACCACCGATGCCCACCCCACAGGCCTGGGGCCCACCATTACACACCAAGCATGCCCCCAGCACACAAACACACAGAAGGGGGAAGGGGGGCCACAAAGGGGAGGGGGCGCCCAGGTGACAATGCAGACAGAGAAGCAAGGCAGCACACAACAGCTCTTTATTAGTGATGGGGGAAAGGGGTCCCCCAAGCAAAGACATGTAGTGTAGGGGGGGCAGGGGAAACAGCCTGGAACAGGCACCACAACAATGGGACACAGGTGAATGTGCAACCAGTGCCCGAGGCTGCAAGGGAAGCCCCAGTGGGATGGAGCTGTGGCCACCTGGAGGGGGCGACGGGGTCTGGCGAATGACAAGGCCGACGGTGGGGAAGCAGATGACAGTGCAAGGGCCCGTGGCAGAACAGGGGGGCCAGTCAATGCACAAGGATGGGCATCAGGGTGGCAGGGAGTGGGCGGTGGCCCGGTGCAGCTCACAGAAGGTCCAGAGAGCACTCCCATGACGGGGGCCCCTGCACGAGACCCTCCTAGGCAAACAGGCCCCATTGGAAGCCCCGGGAGCGCATATGAGCATCCACAAGAAAGCAGGGAAGGAGCTGATCTGCAGTGGCGGCTGCATCTCGCACAGCTGGAAGGTCCCTCACCGATCAAAGGACAGCGAGCTCCGCAGTGATAGGGTCCCCGGTCAGGAGTGGACCACCAACATCGGGGCACAGCAAGCTCATGTTCCACAGGAGGGCCCTCACATCTTAGGGCAAGTGCGGGACACTGCAGGCATACAAGAGGGTGCCAGTGTACAGTCCAGTCACTGGGGGACCCCTGGAAAGCAAGGCGAGTCTGTACCCGGGTCGCAACATCAGCAGGCGAGCGGCCATCACCTCCTCAGTGGTCCACAGAACAACAATGGTGGGAAGGTGCCCCCAAGGTGGCAGTCACAGTAGGGCGAAGCTGAGCTCCTGGGAATGCCCCCGGCATGCAGGGGCCCCGACCTGATGCCCCATCACCCACATGTACCGCAACAGGAGACAGAAGCCATCCACCACCAACAGGTGGTCGCCCACAAACAGCTGGACATCAGGGCTCAGCCAGAGGACCCCCAACAGAATGTCCACACAGGGTGACCACCACTCCCCATCTCTATCCCCGCCCAAAGGCCCCGCACAATAACCAGCCATGGCAGCAGAGGGGCCCGCCCCAGAGACGCAGCAGGTGGGAGACAGAGGGTTGCAGTGACTGGGACAATCTCGGGGTGGGAGGCTCCCCCGGTCATGGGTGACCTTGCAGGCCTGAGATAGGCCTGCCTGCTGGGTCCGGGACTCCATAACCCACACACCAGACTGATGGGAGCCAGCACAGGCGATGACAAATGAGCGAGGCCAGGGCCGGACAGACCGCCAGGGTGACCATCCGAACTAGGCACATGAACCGCCCTGAGCCCAGCTGCAGCACACAAAGGTGACCCATGGCAGGAATGGATGGTGGGCAGGTGCGGGTGCAGTGGAGCCCGGCGGTGCGTGCAGTGCCAACCCCCCCGGTGGCCAGGCATGCGGTGCAACTGGGGGGCAAATCGGCCAGCCGGGGAACCCGGTGGTGGCAGTTGCACACCCCTCTGCCAGCACCAATCGGTGCCCGACACCCGGTGAACATGGGGCTAAACAGCACGTAAGCGAGCTGAGGCAGAGGTGGTTGGGCGTGGTGTGTAGAGGCAGGTGCAAGGTGTTGAGCAGCCAATAGCAACCGATCACACAGAGGTCGGAGGCAGCAGAGGTGGAACAGGGAAACAAGGGGAATGGGGACCTGGGGGCACAGGCCACACAGAGGTGCAAGCACAGACTGGGGTGAATGCCAGCGGGGGGCACCCAGGATTGGGGGACTGCAAAACCATGCAGGTGGAGGACAAGCCCCAACAGCCCAGGGACGTGATGCAGAGGCTCCTGGCCTCCTCCTTCATGGTGCTGCACATGATGCTCCAGCAGATGGCCCTGCTCTGCCTACCAGGGCTGGGTGCCACCCTCCAGGGGGCACGGCGTTGGAGGGCAGCGAACCTGAGGAGGGTGGCGACCGTGTGATGGGCGCGGTGGACAGCCATTTGGTGCCATGCCCTGTTGGGCACAGCGGCATCCCAGCAAGGCCAGCTTGTCCTGACCCGGTGGTCCCTGAACGTGTACGGTCACTGCGTGACCCTACTGACCCAGAGACGGCACTGGACACGTTCCCACACCGACTGGTGGGAGAACATGCTGGTCACCTGGATGGATGAGGAGTGGATGGACCACTTCTGGATGACCCTCTCCCTCCTGACCCGGTATGGGGAGCTCGTGAACCCCCATCTACGGAGGCTGGAGACCAACATGCGCTTCCCGCTGCCGCCAGGAATGCGAGTGGCCATGGTGGTGTGGTGATTGGCCACCCCGGATTTGTGCCGGAGCATGGGGGAGCAGTTCAGGGTGGGGACGGCCACTGTGAACAGTGCCCTCCATGAGGTGTGTGACCTGATCATGGCACTCCTCCTCGAGCGGGTCATCCAGCTGCGCGATCCTGAGGTGGTGATACAGGGCTTTGAGGAGCTGGGCTTCCCCCACTTCATAGGGGCTATCGACAGCACCCACATCCTCATCATACAGTCCCCCCTTTAAAAGATCAACTTTTCATGTGAATAGGAAGCAGGCCTTCTCCATCAATCACCAGGCCATCATGGATCACAGGGGCCTGTTCATTGACGTGTACACAGGCCAGCTTGGCCAGAGCTACGATGCGCGTATAGTTCATGTGTGCCCATTCTACGCATGTATGTTTGACGTGGAGATCACCCCCAACCTCTACCATGTAATAAAGGGCGTGCCCATGGCCCTCATTGTGATCAGGGACCCTGCCTACCTGCTCGGCCCATGGCTCATGAGGGCCTATCCAGTGGCGTGCAACCCCGGCTACTGCCTGTTCAATGAGTGCTTGTCATCTGCACGCACCGTGGTGGAGCGGACCTTCCAGCTCTTGAAGATGTGCTGGCACCTCTTGATGAACAGGAGCCAGTTTGACCTGGACCACACCCCCATCCTTGTCCTGGCAGCCTGCATCCTGTACAATGTGTGCGAGAACGGAGGCGCTGCCCTGGACAACCCACCACCCGTACGGAGTCTGGGCCCTGTGCCCCTGTACCAACATGCTCAGGGCGGGGCATTCTGCTGCATCTCCGAGGAGAATAAGGATTCCCTCTGCTGCCGCATAGTGGCCCAAGTGGCCAAAGACAGGGCTGTGTCTGACCAGCATCCCGACCCATAGAGCCCTGTACCCCCTCAATAAACATGGGTAGTTCCCCATAACAGCAACCAAGCCTATGTGCTTTGTTGGGGCCAGGGGGGCCAGGGAATTGGTCATGAGGTTTGGTCTGGCTCCAGGCCCCACCCAGGGCTGTCACCCACAGGGTGCTGGGGATCCCTGCTGGCCTGCTGGCCCCGGTAGTCGGCCCTCCCATGCAGGGCAGGTATGCAGCTGTTCCGGGCACCCATGCTGGCCTCCCCCCTCGGCGCATTGACCTGGGTGGGCATGCAACGGCGGCTTCAACCAGCGGGTGCCCCCCTGGTTGGTGGTGGCACTGTGCTAACCTCCTCTGTGGGCCCCCCCCTGACCTGCCCCCTTCTGGGATGGCCCCCCGGCCGCGCCTGTCTACGGGTGGGACTCATGTCTGCCCTTTGTTCCTTGTGAGTCGCTGTGGGGCCACCGCCCCTCCCTCCTGACCCCTCCACCTGGGCCCAGTCAGGGCACCGGTGCATGCTGACTGGTCCCACCGCCCCCCCTCACCCCCCATCTCACCACTTGGCCCTGTGCCATGCCCCCTGTGACCCCCAGGATGGTGTGTCATGCCCTGCCCCGGCAGGGCCCCTCACCTGGTAGCAGGGGTGTCACTGGCCCGCCTCGTCCACCTCATCCTCCACGACCTTCACCTCCTGCACCTCCAGGCGACCTTGGGCTGCAATGATAGTGGTATCCCATTAGTGTTTACTGGCACCATGACCTCAGTCAGTGCGACTCTGTCCAGGCTCCCCCCCCCCGGCCCGGTGGGCCGACCGTTCCTGGATCCAGTTCCTCCGCCTTCTGGGGTCATCCCAGGTCTCCACTTGCTCCACACGTGCCCCCCTTCTCTGTGGCCTGGTGACCTGTGGGTCTTGTGGGTGCACATGGAGGGGGGTGGTGTTGTGCTTGGATCCCCAGGGCACCTCCTCCTCCTGTGGGATGGGGCTCTGCCCTCCCACTTCTTGGCTGGACTCGCTGGGAGTGGCCTCCCCCCCTGCTCCATGGGGTCTGCCAGGGGTGGTTGTGTGTTGGCCTGGCACCTTCCCCTGGTGAAGGTGCTGCCATGTGTGCAGGACGCCACATCCCCGTCCATGCAGAGGAACTTGTCCAGGTCCTCCTGAAACTTGGCTGTGTGCATGGCCCGGCCAGATTTGAGATTGTTGTCCTTGATATGTTTATATCTGGACCTCAAGTCCTTTGCCTGCTGCATGCATTGGGTGACATCCCTATTGTACCCCTGCCACTGCATCTCCTGGGCGATGGCTTCATAGACCTGTCTGGTCTTGTAGCTGCGCACCAGGTCGTGCTGTACCCTTTTGGACCCCCACATGCGGATGAAGTCCCAGACCTCCTGTCTGGACCAGGGCTCCCCCTTTTGGGACACATGTGGGGGGGGGGCCCTCCCCATAGCTGTGGTTGCTGTGGAGGTGGTCGTGTCCTGTTGGGGGTAGTGCATTGGGGTTACACGGGGTCCTGCCATCCCCCTCCGCACCCCCCTGTGGCCTCCCCTCCCTTCTCCCCCCTGGGGTGCCCTTCTGTTCACTTGGCTGTCCGGGGGTGGGCCCTCCTCGGCCATCAACCCAGTGGTGCGGTGCTCCGCTCTCGGGGTGCTGTCCTAGGGGAACAGGGACATGGGTTATAGGGATGCGGTCTGCCCTGTGTTCCCTTGGCCGCCATGCTGGGTCTGGTGCGCGGTCCTTCCGACCTGGGTTGGGGGGTTTCCCTCTCTCTCACCTCGCTGTTGCTGCTGCTCCTGTGGCCGAGCCCTGTTAATGTGCAGGGCTCGGGGTCCTCGGTCACTGATGGGGGTGCTGTGTGCCCTCGGCCCTGTGCCGGGAGGCATGCATATTGGTTAGCCGTGGTGCACCCACCCCACACCACCTGGCTGGGACCACCACCCCCATGTGCCCCCTCTCCAGGATCCCCCCCTGTGCCTCCTGTCCAGGACCTCCCCCCTCCCTGCCCCCTTTCCTGGACCGCCCCCCCGAATACCTCCTGACCCGACCACCCCCCGAGGCCTCCCGTCCGGGGCACCGGCACCCCCGCCTGGCCGGGGACCACCACCCCTGTCGCAGCAGGGTCCCCATGCTCACCCGGCCCCCGCCCACACCTGGGGCAGTGCTGGCTCCCTTGGTTTTGTCGAGTGCCTTCCTCGCGGCTATCGTGGGTGCCTGCACGCATGTGCTATAGATCTGTCCTCCTTTACAGGCTCTCGACTGGGCATCCGGTGGGCATGCCTGTGGGCGTATCTGCATGGGGGCACATGTGTGACCCACGCCACCGGTGCCGTGGG